>JAKUCV010006464.1:0-55457 GCA_028386065.3 Turnera subulata
AACTAAAGCTCGAATACTGAGATACGTCATTCTTTTCATTGGTAAATGCAACTCTGCTGTCTTTCTTTTCAAGTTGTTCAGTTATATTCATAACAACGACTTCTAACACTTCATTTCCTCTTGCTGCAGGTGTAATGAACAGTTTATTTTCAGTTTATGGTATGGATATGAAACCAATTCCATTTCCTGCCCGCCAATCTGTGCGTTTTCGGAATCACAGATGATGTCTAACAGCTTACTGATAATGCAGATATATATGATGATTTGATATCTCGTAGAGTTCACTCTAGTGATGCTGAGAAATTTGCCGAAGTATGCCCTTGCCCATGTAATGGCCTTGGATGGGGCCTGATTTGGTGAGGGGACCTTGGTACCTTGCACTTCTGATGGATAAGAAACTATTTGATTTGTGTCTGAAAGTTTTCATTACGGATTCTATTTTCAGGGGATTGATCTCTTTTTTGTTTCTGTGCGGAGCAATGTACCTTGGTCTTGTTATATTGTCTTGACAAGTGAGGTATGTTCTACTTCTCTGCCAGTTCCAATTGATACAGAAGTAAACCATTTCAAGGTTTCAAAACTTGGACATTTGTTTTACTATTTTTGGCAGGAAAAGAAGTCCTGCTCATATTGGTTTACCCCAGAGCTGCTGCTTAAGTAGGTTGCTTACATTGACGCTTCAGCTTGCTGATTCATACTAAACAGGAGGAAAGAAGGCAATTTTTTGAGAGAGAAATTAAGGTGGATTTGTCATTAGGAGGCTATCCCCAAATTTTTTGGATAGGATACTTAGTTTCTACCTGAAAAAAAGAAATTGTCTTGCTCTTTGGGAGAGAAGGGCACGTCATACATGCTGGATATTGTATTCTTTTCCCCAATCATTTAGGTTTTTATTTTTTCTAACTCGTTGAATTTTAAGATTGTGCAGCTAAACATTGTGCCTGCTGACAGCAATATTCTTCAATGGTGTCAGATTTCCTTTTTTTTCTTTGCCGAGTCAGATTTCCTTTTAGTGTCATATGGTCACTTGAAACGAAATTGAACTGTAAACAGATGCACACCAGTCCATAAATAGTTGAAATGTTTGCAACACTTAAAGAGTTGAAGATAATCGGGTATACGCTGGTTAAGTCTACCATCATTGAATACAGTCCAGGACTTTATATTCGCCTATTAAAACCGGTCTAATCGGGACTTTATGTTCGCCTATTAAAACCGGTCTAATCGTTTTCCATTACTCCCTGCATTCGTTTTTAGTTTTGAAACTCCAACTAAAGCTCTTTCGACAAATTTTCGAGCCCAAATTACATTCTTAAGCAGTTCTGGCAATTTTTGTTATCATTACGCCAATTGTTACTCTAGGAACATTACATTAACATTATACTTGTAGTTGGGCTAAAAGGGTTAAGTCTTTTAATTAAAAAAAAAGTGCTTAGTCTTGCGCAAAACACAGATGACAGGCTAAGGACAGAACGGCTGACATATATACTAACGAGCAACGACTTTAGCCATATATGAGACTCAGGCGGATATGTAGCGTAAAAACTCAAAAATTTAGAGCAACCGCAGGCATAGCTTGAGCACAAATTAGAACATACTGAAGGAAATTGTATCCATCATAAAACTTGACTGCTCACTAGTCAACTCAACAACGTCAAAAATTTTAAATAAGAGATAAAAAAGCAGTCTTGTAAATAAAATATTCAAAGATCACACATCTAGCTTTCCTATGCCTCGGTTACTGGAAACTCAAACATGACATCCTTCCCGGAAAGCTTCCTGTAAACTGCAGAAAAGGTCTCCAGCTTAGCCTCGGTGTTGTTCCTCTCCTTAGGGTCCAAGTATACCTGCACATCAAAGAGGACACTAGCATGAAACCAGGGAATAAACAATCAAAAACTTAGCTAGCAATGGCGCTCACTATGATTGTAATCTACTACTAAATTCTGGTGGAAGTATGTGAATATGAAAAAAAACTTAACAAATTCTTGTGATTTTGCATATCCAGAATATGAGAATAACTCCCTAATGTATCACCTTCATTATCTTGGAACCATCAAGGCGATATCTGGTGCGTTTCCCAACAATTTCAGCAGGCAATACAACATCCTCTAGCAATGCCTCATGCACAGCAGTAAGTGTGCGGCTGCGAGGCCTCTGAACAGCTGAACCCTTCTTCGGGGGCCTCAAAATCCTTCGGGTAGTGACCAGGACAACATCCTAAAACAATCACAAGGAAATATAAAATTTCCACTATCAACATCACAAACTTCAACATACCATAGACACAGTAGATTTTTATTTTATGGTCCTGAATCCTTCACACTAATCAGTCAACACCAAACAACCAAAAAAAACACAAAGAAAGGATGTACACTAGACATATAAATAAGTCGCAAATGCAAAGAGGTGCTACTATAAGGGAACGAAAATGACAAGACTTAACCACAAAGCAAATGCTTGGAAGAAAATATTAACTGACAAAGCTGACTAAAAAAAGAGTACAGCTACACTAATCAAATTCTACCATGTGTAAGCTTTAATCATCTTAGCTTGAAATCCATCCAGAAGTATGGTTTTTCCTAAGATGATTATTATACCTAATCACAATAAAGATGAGCACATCTGTATTACACTGCCAATATTTAATCAACAACAATTACAAAATCAAAAATGCAAATCATTACCAACCAAGGACAGAAATGATCGTGAAACCAAACGAAATGAGATACAAACATGATAAACACATCTATCATTATACTACAAAACGAAAATACTGAATCGCAAACCACTAATTCAGTTGCTAAACAAAAACAACACAGAAATTTTGAAGAAAACAATACCAAAAGCCATGAATTACCTTTCCACTGAACTTCTTCTCGAGCTCTCTGACAAGCTTGACCTGAATCTTCTTGAAACCCTTCCTCAGTCTGAAGGGAACACTGATAACAACAGCCTTTCGGGACCCAGAAACATCAACTTGACTACAAACAACCCAAACAAAACCATTATTTCAAACTCAAACCAAATAGAAAAAAAAAGAACATCCACTAAAACCGTCACTTACATGGCAGAATTAATGTAAAGGTCCTTCATGTCACTTTTCAGGTCCTGGTTGGTGTTCTCCAAATCAAACAAAGCCTACACAAACACAAAAAAGAGGAAAAAGAAAACATCTTTAGAATTCAAGACTGTGTTTTTTTTTTTTTGTGTGTGGTCTCAAAATCTTACAACCTTAAAAGACCAAAAAGAGAGTAAAGAAAGAACCAAACCTGAGCAACGGACTCCTCCATCTCGGTTGGTTCGACATCATTGACTTTCCGGATCTTCTGCTGGGCGGTAAACATCTTCGGAGATCTGCAGGCGAAGGGCTACTCAACGGCCGCGAAGTGGGTTCTGGCTGAGATCTCTCTCTCTCTCTCTGCTCTGGCCACTCCTCTTCACTTCTTAGACAAATAGAAAAAACCTCTAGGGTTTGGAACAGGGAGGTGGCTTTAAGAATGAGAATCCAACGGCTGGGATTGTTTCCTTGTGGGAAGCGTGGGCGGTCGAGATGAACTGGGCCTTTATTGGAAAAAAAAAATGTTTTATTCGATGGTTAGGTGGTGGGCTGGTAGTGTTTTGTGTATTGTTAGTAGGGTCCAGTTTAGCCCTAACATCGTCAGAGCCCAAAACTGGCAAACTGTAATTTTCAATGAGACTGAGAGCGCCATTTTAGGGAACAACAATTCGCGGCCCAATGGACTGATTGCATGCACGCCCAATAAACATCATGGTTTAAGTTTTTGATAAAGCCCTCCCTCCGGCCCGTTGGATTAAGCATGACAATAAAACCATTTGGTATGAATCTAAGGCTATGTTTGGTATAAATAGAAAATGGAATGGGATTGGAATCCAGAAACCATCTCCAATTGAACCATCGGATTTCGATTGAAGGCGCGTGCTTTGGTGTCAATAGAATCCCATTCCATATAAAACTTCCCCACCAAACACAAAAAAGAATTGGAATGCTTTTCCATTTCCAATTCAATGCATACCAAACATAGCCTAAGTTGAATTTATTTCTTGTTATAGGTTCAAATCATTATTAAATACAACTTGGGTGTATTACAATAGATGACACATTGACTACCTCCCTCTAAATCATCGTTATCTTAGGTTAACCCACTTTTGAAGGACATCAACTGATCCAAACTAATTTGTATTGAGGCATTGTAGGAACGATAAAGGTTGGTGTTCCTGACTCCTAAAATATCATACTCTCAAGATTCAAACTCCAAATATCTTGGTTTAAGCTAAAACAGCTCTAACTACCAATTAATCTAAGCTACCACAGTCTATGTAGTCTTTTTATGCTAAGCGAATAAGTTAAATAGGACCCAGAAGTGATTCTTTAATTTTTTTTTCTATTGATAAAAATACATAATCGTATAATTGAATTAAAAAAAGTTGCATATGGCTTGGTGCCAAAAAGGTGTTCCCCCTTCTCACCAAACATCATTTTGTAGTTTTTTTTCTTTAGTTTCCTTTCCTTTTTACCCAAGCAATATTTATACGAGATGCACTATTTATGAACAAGCATCTCTTATTCTCATCAGCAAAACAGGGGCTTGACTCTTTTGATTTTTCCCTTACTACCACATTCATGTTCGAGTGCTCGACATTGAAGATGATAAGATTGTGGAAACATCGAACTGCTTATTCGAGTCATTTCAAGAGCAACCACATCCTTATACATGTTTGCGTTGACCACGAACACATTGTTGTCATTAATTTGCTGGAAATGGACAGAACAAACGTGGGATGGTACAGTAAGTTATTACTTACTCATGAAGAAGATAGATAAGCATTTTTCATGACCGCGGCGCCACATGCCAAAAACATCTCGGTCTCAATTCTCAGGCACCGCAAACACAGTAGTGCTACAGGAGGAGGTTGAAAATTTGGCTGATGAAGCTTAATTTGAGAGGGATATATATGCAGCAGCGCATTATATGATTAATTTGAGTTCATTTGAAAACGAAAGAAAAATCAATAGTAGAGAGAGTTTAGTCCTTTTACGCATCAGAATTTTGAGAGTGACAGACAGGACAATTGGCTGAAGTTGAGCCACTGTTTTTGTAACTTCAAACGTGGATAAACCTTCATCAAGATGGCCCTTCTTGATTTACGATGTGATATTTGATGTGCTGCATAAAAGCTGTAATACACGCCCAAACCACGAATCTAGTTTGAGTTCTGTTCCCATTGTTAAAACACCTAAAACCATTGACATGGTCTCATTGCTAAAATTAAACATGGGTGGAATCCTGCCCCAAGAAAAAGAAAAAAAAAAAAAGAAATGGTGGAATAATTCGTAAACGGGACCTTTAACTTAAAAAAATCTTTGCAGTTCGCATTAAATTGTTTAAAAATATTTTTTGGGTGAAATATTAAGTAAACAAAAATTGAACTAGAGGGTCGATATAATCAAGTTTCAAGCCCTAAATAGTTTATAATATAAGGGCCTATGTCAAAAAGAAAAATAAGGGCTTTGTATTAGAGGACAAGAACCATCCTGTGGGGTCTCTTTGCCAAACTAAATCTTGTGATTGGATAGTTTTTCAGCTCCTGGTGACACTTCATAGTATGTATTAGGGTGTTTTGGATTTTGTGAATGTGGGATTATCTTAGCGGTAAGCCATTTGGTTTCAAGTCCTGCAGAAAATTTCAAGAGAAAAAGGGTGTCTCAATTTTTATTAACTAGGCCTTTCCTGTCAAATCCAGAATTCCTTTGATCCAAATTATGTTTTAGATGTTATTTATTTGTCAAAGGCTATGTTTTAGATGTTAAAAATATAGATGCCCAGCCGATGCTTCTGTATGTTTTTTTTCTATCAGCTTGATGAATAGAATAGTCAGATTCCGGCAAAAAGTTATACTATGCTTTCTTAGTAATTGTTGAATAAAGTTCTGTTATCACAACATGAACAATACGCAACACTAAGCACTAACCTTTCACACTACCAATCTCGCCACACAGGCAGACTGTGCTGAGACTAAGCAAGACTAACTTGCACAGGCAGGATGTGCAGAACCCGAGTTGGGAAAGATAGAAAACTCACGAACACTAACAAGACAACAATTTAAAATAGAGAGAATACACTCTAAGAACACTCAGAGAGAAATGTTAGAAAGAAAAGATTGAATGCTATAGAGAAATGCTAAAAAGCTTGGGATGTATTTTCCATTAGAAAGCAATGCCTTTATATAGGCTACAGAAATAACCACTTAAGCTAGAAAGTAGGAAACTAGCAACATCCTGTAAACTTAAAAAATAGATAAAGATAACTAAAACCTAATCTAGATAAATAACTAGGAAGGATAACTAAGAAAGATAATTAATATCTAATCTAGATAATTAAGTGGAAAACTAATCCACCCAATCTCCACTAGATTAGGTAACAACCAAAGCTATCCAATTGGTGTTGGATATTTAACACTCCCCCTCAACACCAACTTCCGCTCTTTCCACCATGCCGAGCTGATGACAGAAGTATTCAAACCTGTTTCCACTCAAGCCTTTTGTGAACACATCTGCGACTTGATCTTCAGTCTTCACCTGCCTCAGCTCCACTTCTTCTTCAATGACTTTTTCCCTGATAAAGTGATAATGAACTTCCGCGTGTTTAGTCCTTGCATGAAACACGGGATTCTCAGCCAAACGTATTGCTGATTGATTATCACAATACAAAGGAATTGCATAATCAGTTGACTGATGCAAACCCTTCAACAGCTCCACAAGCCAAGTGCTCTCTTGAGCTGTCATTGCTGCAGCTCGATATTTTGCTTCTGTTGTGGATAAAGACACTGTTGGTTGTCTTTTGCTACACCAGAAAACTGCTCCAGATCCGAGTTTAAAAACATACCCAGTAGTTGAACGTCGGGTATCATGATCACCAGCATAGTCAGCGTCACAGTAGCCAACTAATCTGTAGTCTCCACCTCTCTTGTATAGAATTCCATTATCAAGTGTACCCCTGATATATCTTAAGATTCTTCTGACTGAGGCTTCTTTCGGTTTTACATATACCGACTCATCACACCGACAGCATAGGAGATGTCTGGTCTTGTTTGAGCTAGATATATCAAACTACCCACTAATTGACGATACATCGTTGCATTTTCGAAATTTTTTCCTTCATGAGCACATAACTTGGCATTTGGCTCCATAGGTGTCGATATTGGTTTGCAATTGAAATACCCGTGTCTCAATTTTACAATAAAATACTTAAACGCAAGGAATTTACCAAAATGCCCCTGAAACCCAAGACACGAAATCCAATACCAAAACATTATCCAAAAATTTTAATAATCCGAGATGTCATAAAGAACAAAAATAAAACAAACCGGCTTAACAAGCCATAAGTCAACCCGGCATCCACCCGATACATCATCAGGTATCAAATCCCGGCAACCCGCCGATAAAATAATCAAAATAAAAAAAAAATGACATCTCAACAAAATCCAATGCAGCGGAAGATAAAGATAAAATAAAACAAAAGTAGAAAATGATATGCAAGTCGGCTCTATGGATCCAACCGGGAGAAGAAGCACAGCTACCTGCTGGGATAACCACGTCCGTACTCTGGAAAGGTAGAAAGAGACTGCACGCTAACTAAGAGTCTGAAAAACAACAGTGGCGATTATGTGAGTCGCCTACTCAGTGAGCAGTATAAATCTAATTATGTAGGTGTGCATAGCAAGTTCGAAAAGAAAGTAGAGAAACAAGACAGGTATGCAAACATACAATAACCAGTACTAACATGCCAACCACATAAAGCAAACAATGATTATTTTCCATCTGTTGCGCGTTAAGTTTTCTTATTACAATTATTATTCAGGGCCCCCTACTGTGTGCGTCGAGCTCGGTCCCGTCTCATGAGACAATCAGGGCATAAGCCCAAAATAACCAGGCACATGGCCCAAATATCACCATAGAGAGAGAGAGAGAGAGAGAGAGAGAGAGAGAAAGAGGGAGGTAGAAAGGAGGGAGGTAAAAACCGGTCATCACAGACCCATATGCTAAACCGCATATACCATGCTATCCCGCATGCAAACCCGAGGGGTATCACTTCCTGCTCGAACCAACCGGCCATCAGCACACAGTAGCCTATCTTCTACTGTACAATATACTTGTTCATTAATTATGAGTTCATGTATGCCAAGAGTTGTGATTTAACAGGGTTGTGTGAATTATCAACTCAATCAAGCATCCGGGTCTCCCACCCGCAGTACATCACACAAATCACCCAAAAATACTCCACATGTTATATTCCACAACAATCCAAAAGTCATGCTCATCCAGCAAATAGTAACACATAGGCACACAATACGGATCACAGCATGTTAGCAAACAAGGCATGCAACTCAAACAGACCAATCTAACAAGCACATGCATACAAACATAAAAAAACTTATAAAGTCACCTCAACGACGATTATCCTATGGAGCTTTCCCCAAGACAGATCCTCCAGCTCCTGAGGTATTACTCGTGCCTGAATACCGGCACACACAATAATTACAAACAATTACAATAAGCCGTGCATGCATGATATTCATATGCTCAACTGAATAGAACTTGACCCAATCTACCCGGTTAAGTAATTCCAAGGTCTAAGCCCAAAAGGGTAACTCCAAAAAGTTTGGGACCTAAGGTGCCCCGGGCTTAAGCCCAACTAAGTCCATATGTAATTCCCCGGGCCTATGGCCCATTCATTATGTCCTTAACGAGTTCCCGGGCCTAAAGCCCATCTAGGTCCAAAACCGAATCCCGGGCCTAAAGCCCATTATGAAGTTGGGCTTAAAGCCCGTTACCCAAGTCCAAAGGTTATCACATTAAGTCATAAAATCTCATTACCAGGCCTGGGCCCAATTTAAATAAATTTTCCATTTAAGGATTTTACCCGAGCCCGAGTTACCGTCCTAAAGGTTCTACCCGCGTCGGACAAACCGGTCACAAGCTTCTTGCTTCCAACTCTCGATTTCTACTATGTAAAAATACAATTAATACAACTCAATTCCGAATAAATAATACATGCCATGAGTGTACAAATTATACATCAAGGTAATATCGTTAAATGCCAGAACAAAACCCGAGACTTCGCTGGAAAAATCCAGAGCCCTCGCCTGAAAATTCCCGAGCCTCGCCGGATTTCGGTCAACCTTGCCGGAGTTCACCCAAACTGCCAGAAACCAACAACAACAACATTCACTCCAAACCCACTGCAGGCAACATCATGAATTAAAGGAAAAAGAAACGGACAGATTGGATTCTTACCCCCGGAATCCGTCCACAACCAAAGCCCGAGCCGTGAAGCACCTCTGCCCGAACACAACACTTTGCCGGGAGCAACCAGTGACGACCACGACCCAAAATAACCACCAGACCACTGCACAACCACCACCAGAGCACGACCAACAACCACCACAAACCCGCCACCGTCCAACCACCAACACAACACAACACACACGCGAACAACACAACCATCCGCCACCGCCATGACGAGCCCAGCCGCCACCTACGACACCAAAGAACCCATCAACACAAAAAGAAACCCGAAATCGAGGAAGAAAAGGGAAGACAAGTAAATGGAAGGGAAGAGGGAGAGAGAGTCGGCTTACCCGACTGATAGCGGCGGCGACCTCGTCTCAAAGGCGACGGAGGACGGGTCGAGACTTGGTTGCGGCAGCGACGGCACAGAGTAACTGGGAGAAGAAGTCCGGGCTGTGTGGAGAGGAAAAGAGAACAAAGGCGGCGGCGATTGGTGATTAAGGAACGGCAGGGATCGATTTGGGAAGAGGAGGTTTCGTGGGAGAGAGGGAGAAGGGAGAGAGGAAAAGAGAGAGAGAGAGGAAGAGGGGGTCGGCTACGGCGGGAGAGGAAGAGAAGGAAGAAGGGAGAAACAAAAAGAAAAGAGAAAAGAAAAAGAGAAGGGGTCTTAGGGTTTGACCCGCCAGCCCGAACGACGCGGGGCGCGGTCAACCCGCCCTGTTGACCTATTTGTTTGTTTGTTTTTTTTTTCCAATACGACGTAGTTTCGATTGAAACAACAATAAGCTTCGCGTTTCACCCCGATCTCGAATTTGTTTCCCACGGAACCCGAACCAAGAACAATACCAACTTAAAATTGACATTTCCAAGGAAAAAAAATTTATTTCCACGACTAAAACTCAAAAATACCTCAAGGGTAAAATTGGAATAAATTTCGAAAATTTCCGTAAATTAAAATACGAAAAATCGGGGCGTTACAGCAATCGTGCATTCCAAATTTCTTCAGCAAATCTTTGCAATATTTCTGCTGATGAAAAAAGATACTTTCTTGTGTACGGTCAATTTCAAGACCAAAAAAGTGCTTAAGTTGTCCAAGCTCTTTCATCTGGAAGCGAGCTGATAAATTCTACTTTGTCTGAAGAATTTCCTCTTCACTATCTCCTGTGAGGATTAAATCATCCACATAGACCAGCACTATAGCTAACTTCCCTCCACTAGCTTTAACAAACAAGCTAGAGTCTGCAGTTGTCACAACATAACCACCCTGGACTAAAAACTCAGCAATTTTGCCATACCAGGCCCTTGGTGCTTGTTTTAGTCCATAGAGGGCCTTCCGAAGTTTACATACATACTCGGGATGATCTTGACTCTCGAAACCCTTTGGTTGATCCATGTAGATCTCTCGATCTAGCTCCCCATGCAAAAATGCATTCTTCACGTCCATCTGCCACAGGTTCCAGTTCTTACTAGCTGCAAGTGCTAGTAGAACTGTTGTAAGCTTTGTGACTGGACTGAACATTTCATCATAGTCTAGTCCATACTGTTGAGAGAATCCTCGAGCTACCAAACGAGCCTTGTACCTCTCAATCGATCCATCTGTGCGACGCTTTATCTTGTAAACCCATTTGCAAGAAATAGGCTTTACTCCTCCTGGCAGTGGCATAAGCTCCCAAGTCTAATTATGATCCAATGCTGCAAGCTCCTCTTCCATAGCTTTAATCCATCTTGAGCTCAAAGATGCTTCTTCAAAACTCTCAGGTTCTTTCACATCTTCTACAATAGAAGCATTGGAAAATTCCCGAGCCTCGCCGGATTCCGGTGAACCTCGCCGAAAATCACCAAAGCTGCCACAAACAACCCAACAACAACAAACCAACTCGGATTCAACACAAACTCCCACAGATCCATAAAAACGACTTAGAACGAAAATCACAGAATGAATCCTTACCCGGAATCCGAGTACCCACTGTCCACAACAACCCAAATCTAAACCTGCAGCCTCCCTGCCCGGAAAGGACTCGCCACCATTGGCTCTACACAGCCTCTGCCTACCGAGACAAACACCCACGCACTCCCGGCACCAAACCACCATGGTCGGTCGGAACACCACCTGTACTACCGGCAAGGAAACCCACACGACACAGCCACCAAACCCGCACCCGAGCCAACAACCACAACACACACATAGCCAAACAAAGTCAAGCCAAGAGGTAACCCGAGAAGAAATAGAGGAGAATAGAGGCGACGCTTACCGGTATGGCGGCGGCGCTGACGGGTCTCGGGCTCGTCCTCGAGTTCTCCGCCATCGACCTTGACCCTGCTAGCGTGCTCGTCGCTCTGACTCGTGGGCGCGGCGGCGTGAAGCAAGAAGGAGGAGATGGGAAGAGGTGGCGGCGGCGGCTTTGTGTGCTCGTGAGAGAGAGCAGAGAACAAAAAGAAAAGAGCAACGAATTCGGGAGTGGGAGAGGTTGAAGGGAGAGAGGAAAGAGTGAGAAAAAAAAAGGAGAAGGAGGAAGGAAGGTGGGAGCGGCGGCCAAAGGAGGAAAGGGGAAAAAGAAAAGAAAAAGAAAAGAAGAAGAGAAGGGAAGAGGCCGGCTAGGGTTTGGCCGCCCTAGTGGACGACCTGTCGTCCGCTTAGGCACGGTCAACCCCCCTGCCTGGTCAACGCGCTCTCCTTTTTTTTTTTTTCAAAACGACGTAGTTTCGATTGAAACCACGTTAAACTTCGCGTTTCACTCCGATCTCGAATTCGTTTCCCACAGAACCCGAACCATGAACAATACTAACTTAAAATTGGCATTTCCAAGGAATAATAATTTATTTTCTCGACTAAAACTCGAAAATACCTCAAGGGTAAAATTGGAATAAATTTCAAAAATTCCAAAAATCCAATTATAAAAATCCGGGGCGTTACATCAAGTGATGGTTGTTTTGGCCAACCTTGTACAGCAGTAATAAAGCTTCTAAATTCCGGCCTTAAACCATGGATAAGCATCCTCTTCATCCTGGAATCGTCGATAGATGCTTCTGGATCCAACTCCGAAATCTCACGACACAAGAACTTCACTTTGTGAAAGTATTATGCTATTGTCATGTTGCCTTGTGTCACTGACAACAACTCGTTCTCTAAAAGTTGAAACTTCGTATCATTCTTTTTAGAGAACCGAATGACAAGTGTGTCCCAAGCTTCTTTCAGAGTTTAAGCTTTCTGTATGCATTGCAGCATTTCCTTTCCTACTGTTGTCTTCAAAGCGAACATTGCCTTGCCCACTTTAATCTTCCACTTCCGCAACTCTCCGTTTGTATCTGCTGGTTGTGCTACCTCGGTACCGTTGACCACTTCCCACAGATCTTGTCCTTGCAAGTAGGACATCATGCAGGTTGACCACGTACTATAGTTGTTGTTGTTGAGCTTCTCCATTGCGCCGATAACTTAAAGGTCGGTCATCGTATCGACAAAAGATTCTCACAAAACACCGCTACGTGATCTCCCAAAAAAGGACCTGCTCCGCTACCAGATTGTTGAATAAAGTTCCGTTATCACAACGTGAACAATGGGCAACACTAAGCACTAACCTTTCACACTACCAACCTCGCCACACAGGCAGACTGTGCTGAGACTAAGCAAGACTAACTTGCACAGACAGGATGCGCAGAACCCGAGTTGGGAAAGATAGAAAACTCACAAACACTAACAAGACAACAATTTAGAATAGAGAGAATACACTCTAAGAACACTCAGAGAGAAATGCTAGAAAGAAAAGCTTGAATGCTATAGAGAAATGCTAAAAAGTTTGGGATGTATTTTCCATTAGAAAGCAATGCCTTTATATAGGCTACAGAAATAACCACTTAAGCTATAAAGTAGGAAACTAGCAACATCCTGTAAACTTAAAAAATAGATAAAAATAACTAAAACCTAATCTAGATAAATAACTAAGAAAGATAATTAATATCTAATCTAGATAATTAAGTGGAAAACTAATTCACTCGATCTCCACTAAATTAGGTAACAACCAAAGCTATCCAATTGGTGTTGGATATTCAACATTAATATCCTATACTAGGAGTTTATAATATGCTACTGAATACCCAGACCAGTCAACTTGAAATTAGCCTCTTACCAGGGGTCACATCATGGTCATAGCTAGTTTCACCAATTTTTTTGTTTCAAGAACAAGAATTTTAAAGGCTATCTACTCATAAAACAGGGTTCTTGCAACGTATTCATTTATGAGTTATGACAACCACAACTTGTCAATTCATCCTCGGTGGCTCCAAAGATGGCAGTTGCTTTCATCTTCCTTAGTCAATATTAGTTAACCGACTAAATTCCTTTTCGATGTGCAACATTTGAACATGTGATGATAAGCTTGCACGAATTCTACTTAGTTTATCTTGACTAGCTTGAACCCCTAGTCAAGTGCATTAATATTAATTAGTCCACTTCCACAAGTTTTTTTTCCATAAAATAAAAGACTATCTCTTAGCCTTCTCTTTGTCCCTATAGTACCAAGAGAAGGGTCTTGGGCAGGGAAATGGCAGGAAATATGAAAAGGGCAAAGAGCCTTGCATTGAAACTTCATTCTTTTTGTGGTTTAATTTCTTTAACATTATCCGTACAACTCGAAATAAAATTTACACTGTAACTTTGGAAAGGAAGAGCAATTTGTTTCCCATCCATCAGTCACAAGATGGAGTCGTCCTTTTAATGCTTTTATGGGTGGGGACTTTCATGGCCATAGCTACAAAGTCCAAACAACGCATCCAAACAGAGAAAAATGTGTAACTTTGCCTCCCCGAGTTGGCTCTGATTTTTTGCGGTTGGTAGGGAGAGTAGTCTATATTGCATTACCTGAGGGAGTCCCGTTTTGTCAACCTCATCACTTACCACCTTTGTCCACTACATATATTTCATAATTGTTATTAATGTATGCCTCTTTTCAACCATTGTTTGAAAAAGAAGATTAGTATTATTATTAGTGTCCAAGATTAGGAGTATTTTAATTGATTCTTAATCAGAAGCAGGAATGTAGAAGATTATCTTAGAACCAAAAGTAAAAGAGAGTTAATTCATTTCTTTCTCAAAATAAATTTTGATTAGACACTAATTAACTTCAATTCCCAGCTGTGTGAGACAGCTCAATCTATGTCAATAAGCAAATGAATTATGCACCTAGCTTCTCCACCATCCCACTTTCTCTGACACCAGAAAAAAGCAAAGGGATAAGTAAAATGGCATAAGTTAACATGTGTGGCTGGAAAATTACTTGGAATGCCTTCTTCAGGTCTGCACTATATCAGCAACAGTCCTCTTGGTGAAAAAAAAGGCACTTATGATTATGAGTACTTCTTGTCAAGTGACAGGCCTACCTGTGTCACTACGGCTGCACATCTATATTCCCCTAGTTGCCAACAAGTTTAAAGACATGGAAGTACAACTTATTGGTTCCTTACAGGGAAAAAAAAAACATTATGTATATAAGACTGATCAATATACAGTTGCTGTGACTATTGAGTAGAAAACTGACACAATCACACAACTAATTTAAGGCATATCAGACTTCACAAAGTTTGACCAAGTACTTGCGGGTTACCATTAACACAAGACTTAGTTAATTTTTAGACCAACACAAAAAAAAAAAAGAACGATATCTAGCTAGTTTTGCCTTATTTCTTGCGAGTTCCTAAACTGCCATAGTTGATCCGTGTTCCACATGATTTCCCCCAAGTCATATCCCACCAAATTGGTCTCTGCTATGTGGCGTTGATCACCAATTTGCTGATTCTCTATTCCTGAAAGTGCTGACACATGTGCTTGCAGGTTGGTTTCTAAGCCATAGCAACAACTACTGTCGATATAATAGCAATCCTTCATAAAAGTGGCGCTGGCATTAGTGTTATCACCAATAGCATAGAAAGGACTTGGTGGGTACTCTGAGAACTGATGAGACCCATGTGAGATACTCATGATTGATTCAGTTGAAGAAATGCAGGAATTACTTGTGCAATGCTCCGAGTCTGACAGTTGCTCATAATGCTCCAAAGAATATTGCATTGCCACAGTACTACTCATGTCTACCAGAGGTGCCTGACAAGAAACTTGATCACTTTGTGGCGCTGGTGGTGGTAGTGGTGGTTGTAAGGTTGAATGCTGATAATCAGGATTGTAATTGATGATAGGCTGAGAAATTGTTGGGGTTACAGATGATATGTCTGGTGGTGAAGAACTTGACCCTTCTATCTTCTGAAGCAATCTTGGTATCCAGAAGCCCCTAATCATATCTTGGAATTTTGTGCTATTGGCATCTATCTTAAGATGTCTTGCTTGTTTCTGCACACGGGTTCTCCAGTAGTTCTTGATCTCGTTATCAGTTCTTCCTGGTAAATGCTGAGCAATCTTGGACCATCTATTTTGGATAAGATACAAAAATTAACACTGGCAAAACAATAATCATTTAATATATAAAGTAGCTGGTGTATATAATGCCCATAAGCCCACAGATTGAACCCAACTATGCCATGCCTCAAGTTTCATTGGCTTCACTATCCCACTTGACAATTTTATAAGAAAAGAGAAGCATAACTCAGAAAGTTCGAAACTTTTATATGCCAAAACAAAGGCAGAAGCATATTTGTGAACAGTTGGCGGCGAAAAGGTACCAATTTGGCCAAAGAAATGGAAAGTTCGCATGATGTAAAGATTAGGATGACATGATATGTTATCTCAGTGTCCTTGCGCAAAAGACTCCATCTAGATATGAGACTTATTGGCACTTTGTCTATCCAATACATGCATATGCAATATTCTATTGTCAAGTAGACAAACTTGAGACAGGCACAGTACCTATTGCCCCATTTGGAATGAAGATCAAGAATCAAGAGCTGTTCTTGTGGGGTGAGATTTCCACGCTTAACATCTGGCTTTAGATAGTTTAGCCATCTCAATCTGCAACTCTTGCCTGTTCGCCTTAAGCCTTTAATCAAAACACAAGAAATGAAGAATATATGAGACAGAGGCATGACAACAAACAAAATCATGGACGTTCTTGAATTGTAAAGAAGAAGAAATGAAAAAAAGATTTTGCACCTGCACGTTTAGCCAGCAAGTTCCATCGACCCTCTCCATGTTGAGCAATATAATGGACAAGGAGGCTGTCCTCTTCAAGGGTCCATGGCCCTCTTCTGAGTTCACCATCGTCTTGATCACTATGACTACTGCTTACGCTCTTACTTGAAGATGGCATAGCTAATTAATTCTTTCAAGTGTAGAGAGACTCAAAAAAGTTTATAGAAGATGACATGAACATTCGAGCTTATATATTGGAGAAGAAGTGAAGCAAGTTGGGTCCAGTTTCCCATTTTTATATGTACGCGCTATGCCTATGATTCAATATTCAGAGGCTAAACACTGGCTAGAAAATACTGTGCTTGCATAACAACTTTTCAAAGCAAGTATCTAGCACGAAGTGTACTTGTTTGGGAAGTAGTAAACTTTATTATGGAGCTTCACTAAAAAGTGGGAGTCTATTAAAATTAATTATTCGAAAACATTGGCAAATTAAATCATGCAGATGAAATTCATTAATCGTGTTTTGACTGTCCAGTTAACGACGGCTTCTTCCTGCTTCATATTTTGGTCGTGTGCAAGGAAAAGTTTTAACCTAGATCAAGGTTATCAGCCTGAAATTATTATTATCATTTATTATTCAACCGAGCTAAAAGAAGTTTCAAATTTTTCATTGTATCCTTATACAGTATTGACTGGGGTACAAAGTACAAACCTAAAGTTGCGCATAAAATCCTGATTGGGCAAACATATATAGATTGATGGAGGCCTCACAATTTTCTAATTAGACTATGTATAGATGCATATCATATATATTAAAGGATTAACTCTTTCTTATACAAAAAAAAAAGATTAAATCTTTCAAGTAAATTTTCAAATAAATAACTTTTCTTCATGTAAAGTTCCAAGAATGATTTTCTACTCGAACACATAATTATAACTACCTTTGAGCAAAAAAAAAAAAGAAAAAGTATAACTACAAGTTGCCTTGCATCTCAACACAATACTATGTGTGTTCATTGAATGTGATTAGCTAATAAATAGTAATATTTATGTCAAGAGATGTATTTTCTTATTGAACTTTTCACTACCTGCAATCTTAATCCTTGTGCTTTATATAGTTTGTTCAGTTAATCCAAAAGTCACAAAAAAAAAATTCTGAAAACTCGACCAGTATTATGATTATATATGTTAGTCAAGTTATATGTAAAATATAACTGTTTGTTTTTGGATAATATAACAGTTTTTAAGATAAAAATTTTTATAGCAATTAGGGTAAAAATTGAAGAATAAAACCTGCAGTATATGCTAATAATTAGCACTATCTTTTTTAAAACATGTAATTGGTACGATCATGGGTCAATTTTTAATGATTAAAAGCTATCAAGGAAACAAACAAAATAGGATAGGCGTAGGGGCGATGGAAGACTACCAGATTTTGCCGTTGGATTTGATTATTCACGGATGAACTGTTAATAAAACTATACTACTCAGTACCATTATTATTATGAAACTATATAAAAAGAAACTAACACAGTTAAGAACAGTTTGATTATATTATAGCAACATCCGTACATACACATACAGACCGAAATGTAAGTATTTGTTTTATATCAACGGATTATATGAAAAAAAGATACTTTAATGTTGTCGGGATTAATCTACTCGACCATGATATTAGTCATTATCTTGCCTCTAAAAGACTAGCTATGTGAATAACATCTTTCTTTTCCCTTGATGCGAGAGTAAAAATACTCTAATTAAAAAGGTGGGTTCTCTAATCATCTCATCTCCAATCAACCTAAACCATCACGAAACAGGGAGATTCGGAAATTGTGTGATACTTTTGTCACATTCTCAAAAAATGGGATCCTTTATAAATGGTTGATTATTGAAGAGCAATGCAAAAATCTTTTAGTGCTCAAATAAATTAAAGTGGGTTGAGATAAACCAAATAAACTAATACTATGCGAAGGAATAATAATTGGGTATAAGAATTCAACTAAGTTACTCAAAGGATCTTATTGACCAAAGGGACCCCAGAGAAGACCAGAAAAAAATTTAAAAAACAGAAGCTAAAAGCAGTGAATTCTAGAAAATAAAGATTATTGGTTTGCTTATTGAATTTTCCATGGTTTCTCATTCTCTAGATGCCATTTAAGCAGGAAACGTGCTTGACTGGCCAAATTCTTTCCATCACGAATCATTTGACATAAAAACGTGGTGTTATTGGTTGTCCTCCTACGGCTATAAAGGCGGCATTTTAAGCCTTTGCTTGGAATCTTAAAACATGTCTTCTTTTTCTTCTTTTTATATTTGCTTTACAAAATATCCGCCATGACAAAAGAAGATCATGTACCTGGCTGGACCATAATGACACTGTGCATTTCTTATGCTGTGGTTGCTGTTGCCGCAGAAACCATTGATGTCCAAAACAGGGAAAATAAAAAAGAAGACAAAGGTAACTAGATAAAGTCTTCGAAGAAGCTATGCAGCTATGTTTGACTCATTTGTATGTACAGTGCCTTTCAAACATAATTATTTTCCAACATAGAGTTAATGTACTATTCTGACTAATGACAAGGCTTGATTGGAACACTAGACAAGCTAGTCCTGCGTACTTAAAAATAGGTGGTGGATTAAGCAAGCTTTTTGCAAATAAAGGGATGACAAAAAAATTTTGGGGATAGAATCTTAAAGAGATCAAGGGATACTAATTCTTTTCTAAGATAACGTTTAGGTTAAGGTAAACTCTTTTTGTTCAAGGTCAAAGAAAGTCACTGGACTTAGTAAGTGGTAATAGTTATTCTTGTAAATTATCATTAAGATAACATACTGAATTCGAACATTCAACATAGTAATAAATAGAAGTGTTGGTAGAAGTTCAACCAACTAAACCAATACCAGTTCGCTTAAGCACGGCTAGAAATGTTGATTTTAACAAATTCTAAAATTTGGTAAGTACAAAATTACAAACTATATGAGTAAAATTAGTTCAAATTACAAATTGAAATATGGGCAGGAAAGGGTTTCGGCCTATTGATTTAATGTCAATGGATGCCACTAGTGCTTATCAACCTAAAGTTAGTTTATTTACTCGGTTTCCAGATTAAGTAGAAAGCTGTTTTACCTTTAATGATCAATGAAAGTACAAAGCTCTGATTAAGACTGAAAGCTAGCCATCGGTTTCATCATTGCAGCTAAACATATAAGTTTTCGTTCGTGGCAAGCGAGTCTAGATGAAACTCATGTAATTATTATGAGATGTGGAGATGAAATTTGAAGTTTGAGATGGTGATATTGAAAGGGATAAAAACAAACAATTTTTTGGAGAGGGACATGGTCAAAGAGATAAGGATGGATGCATGAAAGGTCATGGTCTATGGGAGATAAAAACATATATAATTTGTATGAATAGATCATTATAATAACCCGATTTAAGATGGTTCATTGCGTGATTAACGGCAATACCAAGACAAAATCATACGATGATGTTTTTTCTAGCAAGTTCGGTTAATCGCGTCTGCCTTCTAATTTATGGTCAGGTAAGGAAAATGATAAAATTTCCGCGTTTTCTTCTCTAACATATGGATCTATTTTGTATATTGTTTTAACTAATCTTATTATATATTAGTAATTTATATACTAATTTTTTCGTTACTTCTTGTTAAAAAAAAAACTAATCTTATTTATGCTAAAATTGTAGAAATCCACCCCTCCTCCATAAATAATATTACTAGGATCTCTCTCTAAATTAGTAAATTGCATCCTAAATCATCAAACGCACTGAGCTGGGCTCGCTATCAAAGTCACCACCAGTTACAGATCATGTTTCTTAATGGGTAGTTAGTTTTTGTAAATTGTTAACACCGACTTTTCAGGGAACGAACAAAATCCAATATGTCGTTGATGACTGGCCGAATACTACAATGGGCCTAATAATAATTAGACCAAAAAAACTAAATTCAGACAACAAAGTCCATTTCAATCCAGGCCAGTGAAACCCAGGATGTCTACCTAGCTTCGACAAACAAGCCCATCACCACCTGAGAGGCCTGGAATGGAAAAAAGCTCATCCTGCAATGCATGATTGTAAGCAAACATCATTAGCTCCATTTAGTTTGCTGCAAATCTGCTTTAGAATGACCTACAATTAAGTGTTTTGCTGCCTTCGCCATCAGATATGAATACTGAGTTGACTGAAATCCAAGTGGCACCAATTGTATCTCACAATGTGACCCACCCACAGTCCTGCCCTAAACTCTCGACACATATTCTGTCATTTTCCCAGCACTCTACTACATTTGGTCCATTAAATTAATTATACTGTAGCCAAGTCTTGACAGGATCTTCATCCTCACATGCATTTTTTTCAGCTAGCTTGCAAGATGCATTGCAAAGGGTGAAATGCTGATATGATTAAATCAATCATCAGCTGAGGAGAAAGTTACTGATTATGGTTTCCAGCACATAACGCCAAAAGAGAAATTAAAGATAACGCTGTAGTACAAACAGCAACTTCAAGTTGAAATCACATCGATCTACTGTTCAGACACTCTCTGTCTATGTTCAGGGATTCTCTTAAACATTACGTAATACATTTTTTTTCCCGCAGAGCGATGTTAATCTTCTCTCTATCGTTCCAATTTTATCGGATGTACGTCCCGAAGGGACAATACGTAATACAATTAATTACAAGGTTAGTTAATGTTCAAGAAATCTCGACTGCGTTCGTCTCTTGATTAATTTGGTAGCAGTACTTACTTGATAAGCCCTGGTAGGTATCTACCATACTAAAATAATGGCGTTTATTTTCTTTTCTTGGAGTTGGCATTAGATCTTCTCACATCTTCCCCTCTTAGCAACTAAATGCATGGAGAATCTAACTTTTAGGTGAGGTGTGGGTGCACCAATATCCATCCGTCGAGTGTTGCATATTAGACATTAGTTTATGGCCTAAAGGAATAGGAAAGAGACACAGTGAGCTTTTCCCATATCCAGAGCCACAAACACCCATCAATTTGCTAACAATAACCTATACATTCTTTTCATGTATACATATATCATACCCAACAATGTTTTCCAAGCATGAACACATTTATTGCACTACTCTTAACAAATCCTTTGTTTACATCTTTGCTATCAGTAGACTGGATCCCGTTTTTTAGACCTCTAATACTACGTACCTTCTAATACTACGTCTTTGCTATATCAGTAGATTTATCCCTAGACTTTTGTTTTTGTTTTGTGGTCCATTTTTCATTTCTATGTTACAATTCTCGATTATTTTCCAAGCCATAATCATGACCTACTCTCAGTTCCATCCCGCGCCAGTTATAACTGTCACATCGCTCATTGAACGAGTTAGGTACTGGACAAGTTAGGCTTTACACAATTGTCAAACATAACCATTTTAAGGGGTGAAAACTTGTAAATGAAAAGCATGTGAATAGAGCAAGTACTTTGTGGTTACCACAAGACTTTGAGTTTTCGAAGCAATTAATTATACGGTTCAGTACTAAACTTATAGTATCCGCTTGCTGCTTTATAAGGGAATACATCAAAGAAAAAATCTATGTTGGTTAAGGTATTTAATGGAGGAATGAAATCCCAGTTGGATATATATAGGTCATGTTTGGGCAGCCTAGGAAGCTAAGCATTTAGGGAACCATTAATTTCAATTCCGCATACCAAACACACAACCCACATGTGATCAATTCATTTCCACTCTTTTACAACTTTTGTTTTCCATGAATCGAATTGTATTCAGCTACTTCACATCAAAAAACGAGATGAGCTAAAGATTGAGAGTTAAGTTCTCTTATTGCAACATAGGGTAATCTGGTATAAGGATGTGGAATATTAATTTAGTCATATTTATTGGGGGTTCAAAATACTTTAATCTAAGGTATTAATCAAGTCCATAGTCTTTGAATAATGGAAAAAAACTAGTGTACATAACATGATTAATGTGGTGCTCATTGAATCAAATAAATGAAGACTCGTTGGGAAATAGCTAGTGGACATATATAAGATTTGAGGCAAACACTAGCTGAAACCTCCGACAGGAGGATTTGTATAGTACCTTACTTGCAATAAAATATGGTACACTACTTTGCAGTTTGGTCTTGATTTGCCAAATCTACTAATACTGACTGCACAAACCACTCAAGAAAATGCTCCTACTTAATGCCACAATGGTTTTATTATGGGCTTGATACGCCCATTTTATGTCCAAATTCACTTACCTACTATGATACGTAGGGCACTATTGAGTGTGATGGTGTCTGGAGATGATAATAAACTATGAACATTTTAATAGAAAAATGAACTAGAAAGGCAAAAGAAACTAAGAAGGGATCCAAATGGGCCATGATAAATTTATGCAAACGAATAATTGTATGGCACACCATACTAAAGAATTCTCATTCATCTATTAAGAAAAAATGGATAAGCCAGTAGTCAAGGCCTTCTAGGAAAGTATCATGTCATTATCTACTACAATCTCACAAAGCTTCTTGATGAGCTTAAAGGAAGAAAACAGAAGAAATAAAAAGAAAGGGAGGGGGCAAAACTATTTATCAGCTTTGGCTCAACCTTTACATATACTTCCCCCTGGGGACCTAAAGCTTTATATAAAGGGGCCATATTATTATTGGATATGTATCTCCAAAACATGGGGCCCGCTCAGGAAACACAACCAAAGAAGAAGGACTCGCCACGTGGCCCCTTGAACTGCTTCTATTTTTTCCTTGCCTTAATGCATTAAACTAGAGAAGGTAAATAGGAAAATAATGCAAAGCAGTTCTCTATAATCCCGCCCTATAAATACAAGTGTTTAACACTCATTATCCATAACACCACCACCCCATTTGGCGCTTCAAGAAGTTAGTGGCATAATTAGAAGTGTACTCTCTCTGATCATGGCTGATTTCACAGCAGATTTGCAAAGTTTTAGACCTTCTTTTCCATTCTTTGATGTTGATCAAGGCATGGAACCAATGAACCAATTCATAGATATCAACCCAACTATCCTAGAGAACTCTAACTTGAATTTTCACAGCTTTATGCCTTACAGTACCAGTGACAATTTCTTTAGCCAACAAGCTCCAGAGTTTCCAGGAAACTTGGCAGAAAGTTTGCCTGGTATGTTCAACAAGAGCAACCAGAGTGTTGTGGCAGTTAGTCAGCTGGTGCCTATTGTTGCACCTGGAAATGAAAGCGAGATTGTTGAAAACAAGAAGAGAAAAGCAGTGGATGCATCGGAGAGCAGTTCCCTGAACTCATCTCCACAAGTTTCTGAGTGTGGGAGTGGGAGGAAAAATGTAATTATCAAATGAATGGCCAGTTTTTTTTTTTCTTTATAGTTTTCCATATTCTTGTTTTTTGTATGTTAGATGGAGTATACTTAATTGTTTTTTTGTTTTTGTTGATAGCAGAGTAGTTCAAGGAGAGGAAAGAGAGTGAAGAGCAGCGAGGATGATCAGGAGAAACCAAAGGATGTTGTTCATGTTAGAGCTAGAAGAGGTCAAGCCACTGATAGCCACAGTTTAGCCGAAAGGGTAATGCATATATACATGTTCTTCAAACTTAATCACATGCTACATGAAAGAAAACAGAATTGTGTTCTCAGATAAATTGCACCTGCGATGATCAGTTTGTTATAATGGGCTAATAGATGGATCATCATCTGCTCTTTTGCAACAGGTTAGAAGAGGAAAAATCAATGAGAGGTTAAGATGTCTGCAAAATATAGTCCCGGGCTGCTACAAGGTACATATTCTTCTTATTCTGAAACTGAAACTTTTTTATTGTGAACCCAGGTGAAGATATCACCTGCAAATATTGATGGATAAAGAATCTTGCTGATGGTGTTCTGTATTGAATATGTGTAGACCATGGGCATGGCAGTAATGTTGGATGAGATAATTAACTACGTACAGTCCTTGCAGAATCAAGTTGAGGTGAGTTAATAATCTACTCACAGTTGAGGAACTAAACATGTTATGACATTAAAGTATGCGACACTAACACTAAGAAATTCTTCTTTTCTTGAATTGGGAATCAGTTTCTATCAATGAAGCTCACTGCAGCAAGCACATTTTATGACTTCAACGCAGAAACAGATGCCATAGAAGCAATGCAGGTGTGTGCAGTGCTTACACAGAATTTTTGTACTACCATATATATTATCATTTTTGTTAAGTAAGTTATAAAGTGGCATGTATATATACAGAATCAATAATTAAAATTGAATGTGCTGTGTAATTTTGCAGAGGGCAAAGGCACAACAGGCAAAAGAGTTGGAGAGGGCCTTGAGAGAAGGATCTGGAGGAGCTGCTAATTCCTTCCACTCACCAACATGGTCCCACTGACTTCACTTTTGGATGTTTACTCCCAACTGCCATACACAACATGAAGATGCTCATTTTCTCTCAATTGTTTTTTATTTTAAAAAGTTCCCTCTCTACATAGTATTAAAATTGTCCCCCCTAGCTTGATCAGCTTAATTAAAGATAGCACAAGTGGTGGCTATGTATACATAATTACTCAAAACGTGTGGGAATTAATTCAGCTCTTACAATTAATACAAGGACTTTCAAGCAAGCCTCATCATTTTCTCCTTATCTGCTTGTTCAATGTTATAGCACTATCATTTATTTCTGAAAAATCTATCGACATTGGAAGTATGTGGCTTATCAGCCAACATAGATTGATCCGCTAAGTCATGTCATCACCCAAAAGCAGGATTAAACATGAAGCACCATGTACCTTTGATTAGACTTGAATTGTATGTGTTGAATGAATGTCATTAGTACCCACCATGTGATTTTGACTTCAAGAGATAATTAAGGCAACTATCGTATGGTTGTCGGCGTAGAAAGTTGATTGACTTCGATTAATCGCCACTATAATATTGCTAATTCAATATGATAATGATAATTAGGATCAATAACATCAGGAAATGTTTCATTTCTTCAAATACTGGAGATAGATATAATGCATGCCTAGGGGCCAATAGCAATGTGACATAAGTTGAAAAGACGTTGAGTTTACGTTTTAGATTGAGAAGGAGAGTTGGTCTATACTATGCTAAAACCCTGTAGTTTGTAGCTATAAGGTAATTTAAACCTTAAGTCTTTTTCTCTATGGTTTTTCAGAACTGTATAACTTTAGTTTTCTTTTTCTAGCTACTGTAATGATGTTTACTTTCTAACTTGTAGCGTTAAGAACAACATATCCTCTACTTTTCAACTTTTAGAAGTCATAAAATAAAATGACTTTCCAACTTTGGCAACTTGCATGAGGAAAATGAAGTGTAACAATTGCCATAAGTAAAACTTATGAAGTGTTTTGTCCTTGTCAGGTCAAACAAAAGAACACGTATCTAATAATTTACACACTTTGAAGTGGTTGATCTTAGTTCACTTCTGTAAAACCAGTAAAACTCAAGGAAGGATATGTTTTGTTAATCATTAGAATCTCTGAATTGAGTCGGCTACTTTATGAAATCCCCCATGTAATAAGCACTAAAACTTTCTACCTTTCAATGGAAACACTAAACAACCAAGTTGTACAATAATAATTTCAAAGAAAGTACAAAATGTGGAGACAAATTTATATAAAATTGCAGTCCCATGTTGTAGGGTCAATAACAATTAAATTATTGGCATCAACTTGCGAGAAAATTCCATCTGTCTTTAAAATCAGAAGCTTGCTAATCCGTTTTGGCACAGGCCATTTGAGCACATATATATGTCCCTTGAAAACCAGAACCATATGATGCAAATACGCGTAGCAGTCAGGTAGTGACAAATTTTAGTAAGGACATGTCACTTAATGGAATCCTGATGATTTTTCTTTCGAAAAAAAAAAGAAAAAAATACTTATAGATCCCACACACAGTTATGAGATTAGTTACTTAAAGATCTTAGGGATGTTTCCAATTCATTAAGTGAATGATTGGGAAAGAAGAGGAGGGTCTTTTGGATTTTATGTTTTTGTTTGTTTTCTGGATTTCACAATTTGGAGAGGAGGAGAAAAAGGCAGATAGATGCATTGCACCCAACAGAAATGAGAGGCAACGGAGGACAGCTTAAATGGGCCATGGCATGCCCACAAGAGTATGGGCAATGTGGGTTCTCCAACATCTCAAAAATATGATAAGAGCTTATGAAATATGAACCTTTAAAGCCACTTTTGTTCCTCTTCTCCACTCAAAAATCTCCCCTTTCTTTGACCCCCTTTTGACCAATTCTTTGCTTGTCTCTTGGAGCATGCATGAACTAACAAGTGAGTAGAGAGAGGGCTGAAATGGGTCCCGTTAGTGACAAAATGGGCAGTATCATATTTCACATATTCCCAATTCAGATATAGGGTCACACATTAGGTGAAGACGGAGTGAGAACTTGTAACTAATATGGGCAAGTTCAAGGATCCAAGTAGAGTGTGGGCTCATAATCAAAGCTTTGGAAGTGGGAAGAGGTAGTTAGCTTGTCAAGGATCATTTTAAATTGCAATGCATCACTATTGCAAAGTGGTACAAAAATCATCCATTATTCATGTTCATTGTATACATCATTGGTTTTAATAACCTTTTTTCATTAAGCACATTCAAAAATTTGATTAATTAGATCATAGAATGATTCACCTAAATAAATCCAGACCAAGGGACAAACAAGGAATAAACATATAGATTTGTTGTGTAAGCACACCATGCTTATGTCATTAGAACAATATAGGTTAGGCAACTTAGAAGTTAGCACCTTCATTGCTGCTTCCTTGGAGAATTATAGAATGGAGATTTGTGAGACAATTCGAGACAATTATGTCAGACATTTGGGTTATTAACTCTTTTTGGTATATAATTGTCATATGATCTTTTGGATTATGTGGAGGCCGACATCATAGGTATCTTGTAATAGTTTGTTATCCATTATAGGATCTGGACAAGAAAAAAATGTGAGTATAGCAGGTTACTTTCATGTTTCTGTTTATCTTCACTGTAACATGTCCTTTTCAACTGGTCCAGCTGCCCAATTCCTTGCAAAAGTTATCGGTTTGAACTTATTCGAAATAAAATTTTCCATATTACGGTTATTTATTCAAGGGTTTCTAGGAAGGGTTAAATAACTCATAGAAGAATTGGACTTCAATGTGGATCTTCATTCCCTTTTGTCGTGATATGATTTTAATGTTAAGTGTTCCGTGTAAATTGTCATCTACGATCACTACTTGAAATTTACAATATTCATTTTGAATCATAAGCTATGAGGAATTTTTCCTTTTGAGAATTATATTTTTGTCTTATTCGGATTTAATGAATTGAGTTTTTTTTTTTTTGAGGTTCTAATTCTTTTCTAGTCTTGATTCAATTTTAACGGAGCAAATACGAAATCGGGATATCATATGGATCAGAAAGAATTAATATGTAAAGAAGATAGATTTGTAAATGATACAAAACAATATAATAACAGATGGCCCAATCCTTTGTACTTTACTATGACACTTCATATTCAAACATTTAATAGGTGGGCTCTTGTTAGAAGCCCACGAAGCTGCAATGACCACTGACCAGTGAACAGATTGCATATAACGTGGGCTTTTTCGGATTTTTTTTTTTTTTTACGTAGGGAGAAATTAGTTAAAATTTCAAATCTCAACCTTCCATTTCCTCTTCTCGATCATAAAAAAAATACGTACAATTTTTTTTAAAAAAATCCTCATTTCTCCTCTGGACCAACAACTTTTAGCAATGGGACTGTCAGCCCTCTTGGCCCAATGAAGCCCGCTGACTATTATTGGCTGAGGCTGGTATGTGTAAACGCAGCGTTTCATGTTCCATTTTTAAGTCCATCCACAGGTGTTCTATGTTTTGGTACAAAAAAAACAACATGCGTTCTATTTTATTTACAAGCTGTAACTTTTATCAAACAATTTGAAAATTGTATTCATTGGTGGCAAATGTATCACCATGCTTAAGGAAAAATTTTAATATTATGATGTTGCGGACATTAATAGTCAATGGTGACAATGGTAGAATGATAATTGGTGATAACAATAGGAAACAATAAAATGCCAACGCATGGTGGCAAAGAAAATGATAAGAACTTTCAATAATTAATAGAATTAGTGATGATAATAAAATGACGGATAATAACAAGAATAATTTCATATGCTTCATAACAGTTGATGTAAATACATAACAATGGTGATGGTTACAAAGGAGGAGATCGAATGGGTGGGGTGGGACAAGGTGAGGATGAAAATGGTAGTTTGCAAACCAAACAAAAAAGAATATGAAAATGGTAATAGTAAGTGATAATGATTATAAATGGTGGGATGATACATAATTAAGATTGATTTTTGTAAATTTTGTTTGAAGATCTTGTCACTACTCTCCAAACCTAGCTTATCATCGTGGTAAAGCAAACATATTATTTTCACCTCAGAAAATCCAAAGTCGAACAACATCTTCTAATTTACATACTTTTATTTTCTAATGTTTTGGAAAAACTCCCAATTGGGTCATGTGGCCTTTTAATACATCTCATCAATTCGGGCTCAAAACATTCAAACGACAACTCGCCCGTCTCTCCCTCCCAATTCATATACATATATATGTAAACAACAAAGGCAGTGGTCTCAAAACAACCAGAACGACAAGCTGTCTCCCACGACGACCGCGGCAGACAGCTTTCGCAACGACATCTCGTCTTCTAACGCCCAGAAACCGCACAATGTTGGTTGTCGTTTGCACAAAAGAGAAGCAGTAGAATTAAGGTTGTGTCGGGAAACTTTTCACAAGACCAATAAGGAAAGGACACGTAACCATACGCAAAGGTATCCAGCTAACATACAATCATTTCTCTTCCGGACAAGTGTCAACATGGAAATAAAATAATAAAAAAAGGAAAAAAAAACAGGAAAAAGAAAAAAAAAAGATGAGGAAACTGGTAGCTTCTTCTTTAGGTGGTGGTGTTTTTTTTTTTCTTTAAGGTTTTTAGGTGGTGGTGGTGTTGGTGACGTGAACTTGTGCAGTAACAGTAAGTTTTTTTTTCCTGTAGTTGATGATAGATATTAGATAGATATTCATCATCCTTTGCGTGCTTTCCTTATAAACGCTATACTCTGTCCTTATCGAATCTTTCGTGTAAACCCCCCCGGATCACGACAGAATCTATAATGGACTGATGTTCTTAATGGCAACCTTCTCCGACGCCTTTACATTCTTTCACCTTCTGTCAGATTATGTTATTCGGTGAATTCTGGAATTTGGCGAATTGGGTTCGTGTTAGGAGGGTCCTGCTGTGGTTAATCTGAGGTGGGTTTTCTCAAATGTTGCTTGTGTGGTGATAAATTGGCGCCCTAATTGACAACTTACAAGGTACAGTCTTTTGGGGGCTTCTCTGTTTCTTTTAAGATTTTGGTGCTTGGGTTTTGAGCTTTTTTAGTCATGGTGTTGTGAGAATTTATGTGCTCAGCTGAGGTGCCTTCTGGGTTATAAGCTTCTTTTTTGTTTTTTTATTCGCATTTTTCAGGTAGGGGTTAGGTGTTGTGGCTAGTTGAAGGTATGTGGGTTTGAATTGTAGTGAATTAGGTTGGTAGTTTTTGATAAAAAGGTATTTTGTGTTTCATTGAATTGTGGCTAGTCATTGTGATTGGCAAGGTTTGGGAGTTATTTTCCGTAGTTCTTGCTGTTAGATATGTGCTGTTGAGAAGTATTGCGGTGTGAAAAGAAGAGAGGGGTTTTCATTCATTTACTAGAAACGTTATGGATTTCCTAATGTTGTGCAGGGAAGGTGGGGGATGGCTGCTGTAAGCAAAACTAGAAATATGCTCGAGGGATTTGTGAGGGAGGGATCATTTAAATGGCTACTTGGAAAGAAAACATCCTTTGATGATGAACTTGAGGAGATGGGAAGGTCTCCAAGTGCTGGACAGAATTGGATAGTAGAGCTATCTCCACTATCAAATCTGGTGGTCCGGAGATGCTCAAAGTGAGTTCACTAGTGCTTTTGTGTTCCATCTTTTTTCATTGCCAATACTTCTTTGAACATCCACATGAATATCAGGCATTCCTATATTCTGTCTTTTTCCTTAAACACATTTCTAATCAGTATCTCAGAACATATGTCACTCTCGATTTAGTACTGTTTTCTTCTCCTTATGGGAAAAGGAATGAAATGCAGAATCCTTGGTGTTTCCTCAACTGAGCTCCAAGAAAACTTCAACAAAGTGGCCTCTGATTCGGTAAAGCAGCCACCTCGGTATGCAAGAAACCTTTTGGAATACTGTTGCTTCAGAGCTCTGGCCCTATCCATACAGGTTACGGGTCATCTAGCTGATAAAAGTTTTCGCCGCTTGACGTTTGACATGATGCTAGCCTGGGAGACACCTGGAGCTGCGAGCCAACCTCAACTTAATGTAGGTTTTTTTCATTTAGTCATGTGAGTATATTCATTTAGTTGTGCTGTTGATTATGGGACGAAGCTACGTTAGTAGTGATACATTGAAGTGGATTTTATCCATGCGCATAGCACATACATGAACCGTCACACGTTTACACTTAGGCAAGTGCAAATAGGAACTAATAGTCAATTCTAATGGTTGCAATTTGAAGGAAAGTATAGTTGATACTTCCATATTAGGGTTTGTATGATGCTTCTGTACTTCTGTATTAGGGTCTGGAGGTCTGCCAGTTTGGTGTCCATCTCCTTGTTTGCACTTGTAACATGTTGTTATGCATTAAGGCTACATCTGAGACTGTAAGTTTTGGCGTATGATGCATAAAATTGGAGACAGAATTCTCTGTATAAGAAATGCCTCATAGAGTATAAACTATTAAGTTCTTCTCAAGAGCTTCGAGTTCAATCAAGCTAATTGAATCGAATTGTTAAATATTTGTGATCAATGGTTCTCTTTCTCCCTTCCCCTCTCTCTGTGTTGTATGTGTCTTTTGTTTGGGTTGGGTTGGGGGAGGCAGTAATCTCATTCTTTCATGAATTTTGGCATACTGGACAATTTGTTTTCACTAAAGAGAGCATTTATTAATCATATAGCATAGATTCTTAATGTATGTGCTGTTGTAATACTGTCGTCTATTAGAACTTGGCGGAACTTCTGTTCCTTTCATTGTTTCCTTGTCGGCTATACCAATAGTCTTGATCTTTTACGTGTGAAGGGTTCTTGTGGTTCCTAAAGTTTTTCAGTAATATCTGGTGCTGTACTATATGGACGGATTAAAGTTTCTTAAATGGGGAAATAATCATTTTATTCAAATTTCTCGTTGCAAGTGTCCTTGTGCATCACAGAAAGCAAGACAGACAGAGATCTTAGTGTCAGCACTTTCTTTCAGGCTTTAATGTTCTTCTCTACTACTATCTATAACCGTTGATGTAGGTTTTTATGGCTGCCACCAATTTTATAGGTAGATGAGGACTTGACAGTTGGGCTGGAGGCTTTTTCTCGAATAGCTCCAGCAATTCCAATCATTGCCGATGTGGTTGTTAGTGAAAATCTATTTGAGGTGCTCACCCTCTCAACTGAGGGTCGTCTTCAATTCTTCATCTATGACAAGTTCCTGACTGGATTAGAAAGGTAATGACATCACCTTTAAAACACTGAGACCTTAGTTTTGGAGTGCTCTTCCCTCGGACTATTCAACCTCATGACTGAGGCTTTATCACTTTATGAACATACTGTTTGAATTTAGATTCATTATAACCGCTCAAAAGTGTTGCTCTCAAATGCAAGCATAAACGAATGTTCAGAATAAATGCCCTATTTCTTCATATATAGTTAATGTGGTATAGGTCCTGTTTATGTCTTCCCTCTTTTATTTTATTTTTAGGTCCTGTTTATATGTTTTTCAATGGTCTTCCTACAGAGCAATAAAAAAGATGAAGAGCCAATCAGAATCCTCGCTGCTTTCTGCAGTTCGATCAGAAAGAAGAGAAAGGATACTGGAAGTGGATGGAACAGTCACTACCCAACCTGTTCTTGAACATGTAGGAATATCCACATGGCCAGGTACTGGAATTATTTTAGATAAACCTTTATAGATCCCCGTTATGTGAATGAATATGAAAGCATATAAATAAAAGAAGTTTCTGTTAGATCACTGCTACCCTAAGCGGGCGATATTATGTTTTTCTTCCCTGTGAGAGGATATCCCATCCAACATATTTCCAGTTGTTATATTGACAGCTATGTGCATGCAGGTCGGCTAATTCTCACTGATCACACCCTCTATTTTGAAGCTCTTCGTGTTGTATCTTATGACAAGCCAAAAGTATTTAACTTGTCAGACAACCTGAAGCAGGTTGTTAAACCTGAGTTGACTGGACCATGGGGTACTCGCCTTTTTGACAAGGCTGTCTCATATAAATCTGTTTCCTTGTAAGGCACGATCTTATCTTTGTTTTTTGGTTATCAATGGCACAATCTTTGTTACATTCATGATTAAAAATTAAATGATCCTCCAAAAATGTATTAGTAATTAGACTTTTTGTGTTTCTCTTGTAGATCAGAACCAGTTATCATCGAGTTTCCTGAACTTAAAGGGCATAGTCGCCGTGATTACTGGCTAGCAATTATCCGAGAGATCCTATATGTTCACAGATTCATAAATAAGTTTCAAATCACTGGAGTTGGAAGGGATGAAGCACTTTCTAAGGCTGTGCTTGGAATACTACGGCTACAGGCCATTCAAGACATTGCTTCTGATTCTGTTCGCTATGAATCACTTCTCATGTTTAACTTATGCGATCAACTCCCTGGTGGAGATAGGATACTAAAAACTCTTGCAAACATGTCCTCTGCAAGGGAATCAGATCGGACTAACAGTAATAAGACTGGAGGAGGAATATATTCAATCTCGGCCTTAACGATGGTGTCCAATTTAGGCTTTGTATTTGGTACAACTTCAAGTGATCCGAATGAGGTTGGGCTTGCTGTGGGAGAGTTAGCCGTGGGAGAGATGAGTTCATTGGAGAAAGCAGTTAAAGAGTCTAACACCAGCTACAAGAAGGTGGTTTCAGCACAAGAAACGGTTGATGGAGCTAAGGTTGATGGCATTGACACCAATGTGGCAGTGATGAAGGTGGTTCAACTGACTATACTGTTTATATGACTTCGCATTTCAGTTTTACCATTTTAGCTTATAAGAATGGTTTCTTTTCCCTCTACTGCTTTATCTTAGTGAAGAAAAGGACTAGTCTAATATCTAAAACTTGAATGACCATAAATTCATAAGAAAATTTTCCCGATGTTAATGGTGGGAACTGCTAATACTGCCTCTTTCTGTCCCATCACCCAGTCTGTGATCACATCATGGAGTTCTTGTCTATATGTTCAAACTTTCTATTAGATTTTTCTTATTATACCCAAATTAGGGCTTTATTCAACTGTTTCCAATGCTATCATACTTATACTGTTTATATGACTTCGCGTTTCAGTTTTACCATTTTAGCTTATAAGGATGGTTTCTTTTCCCTCTACTGCTTTATCTTAGTGAAGAAAACGACTAGTCTTATATCTAAAACTTGAATGACCATAAATTCATAAGAAAATTTTCCCGATGTTAAATGGTGGGAACTGCTAATACTGCCTCTTTCTGTCCCATCACCCAGTCTGTGATCACATCATGGAGTTCTTGTCTATATGTTCGAACTTTCTATTAGATTTTTCTTATTATACCCAAATTAGGGCTTTATTCAACTGTTTCCAATGCTGTCATACTTATGCGTGTAAATATTTCTTTTGATACTAATTTCTAAATTTCATTATTTGCAGGAGTTGCTTCTCCCTGTTATGGAGGTTGGCAAGTGGTTTCTTTCCTTGGCGGAATGGGAAGATCCTAGGAAGTCATTGATCTTCTGTTTTGCCTTCAGTTTTGTCATTTGGAGGTAAGACAGACGTGCTTCTTGATTACTGATGAGCACCTAAGTTTTGATAAAAAGTAAAGGTTATGTGAGTAAAGTGGACCATAAAGTTGATTTGTTCTAATATGTTTGGAGCAAATTGACATTTGGAGGTGAGGCATTTACTATATTTAGTTGCTGTAGGAAATAAAGCTAAACAAATGTTAGTTTTGAGAAGGGACTCTTCAGATGATCAAACTGCTTTTTCTTTTTTTCTGGATTGGGGCTTTGTTGAATTTGTCCATGGACTCTTAAGAAGAAAAGAGAAGCTGGCCATTAGCGACGTTTCCTTTTGTTTCTGTAGGCAATAATCCATATGTGATTACCTCTCTGGAGGATTGCAGTAACTATTTTGATATATCATCGATAATTTGCTGATAATATTGCTTGCTTTATCCTCTTGCGTACTAAAATAATTTGCATTTCAGGGGATGGTTGGGCTATGCCCTAGGAATAATGCTCATATTGCTTGCGATCTTTATGGTCCTTACACGGTACTTCAATGGAGGAAGTCGGGTAGATGATCTAAAGGTGATAGCACCTCCGCCAATGAACACAATGGAGCAGCTTCTGGCTGTTCAGAATGCAATTTCCCAAGCTGAGCAGTTCATCCAAGACGGGAACATTGTCCTCCTCAAGTTTCGTGCCTTGCTGTTGTCCATTTTTCCACAGGTTATCTTTCTTTGCCCTTGTGAAAGCTTGACGGCCCGTTTGGTTGGGTGTAATGGGATGTAATGGAATGGAATCAAATGGATTCTATTCCTAAATTTTAGGCATAGATTCCATTTGATTCCATTCCGTTCCATCTCATTACACCCAACCAAACGGGCCGTGAGAGTCTTGTGCCCTTTTTGTTTCCCCCTCTATTCGCCGTATGCAGTTATGGACATCAGAAACAATGTTTGAGGTCAGATTTCTATACGGTTCTGTATCGAGAATGTGGCGATACTGACTTGGGATGTTTGTTGAATGACCAGGCAAGTGAGAAATTTGCTTTGGCTCTCTTCTGTGTGGCGGTGACACTGGTTCTTTTACCTGCCAAATACATAGTTCTGCTAGCCTTTTTAGAGGCATTTACAAGGTATTCACCGCCAAGGAGAGCATCCACGGAAAGATGGACAAGAAGATTAAGAGAGTGGTGGTTCAGCATACCTGCAGCTCCTGTGGTGCTCGAGAGAGAAAACGAGAAAGAAGACAAGAAAAAGAAATAACGGCTTCATTTATGTACCACTATGTATACATGTAAATTTATGATTTTATCAGATGTTGCATCTGTGCCATTGTAAATCTCAGCAAGCAAGAACATTATTAGAGGTAATATAATAAAAATGAAAATTGCCAATTTCACGGCAGATCCCACGAGAAAAACAATTGATAGGCATGTCTCTCTGAGCCGGTGCAGCAACCTCTATGGCTTTGGTTAAAAATTTTCACTCATTGTAGTAGTACTAGTAGCCTAGTAGTGATCGGGTTTCAATTTTTGGAAGATTTTTGCCCTTGTCATCCGTTTTAGCAGCCAAAGAAAAGATGTTTTTTCAGTCCATTGAACTCTGTATTAAATCAAACTTGTCCATATGGCATGTTCTACATCTACAACAAACTGCAACGTAGTATTAGTAGTATCATAAGATTATAGCCTACATGGTGAAGTAGGCCTCGAGCTCTGTACTTTTTATAAAGGCTTTAAAGAATACGTAAGTATATTACAGTGGAAAGTCTAAAATGAACTCAAAGCTTCAGCCTCCTAAGGAACAAAGAGGACTTTTGTTGGATCTGAGTAGGAATCTCCAGCAAATCCAATCTCTCAGGATGGTGGTCCGCTCTTGGATTCTCGTGTACTTTTTGGTACGGTTGAGGAAAATTCTGCGGGATTTGGATCATCACCTCTTGTAGTTAATTCATGAAAGATGGATCCTCTAAAACAAACATCATTGATTATTTTAAACCACCGGAAGGTTACATTATTGATTTCCAAGCCAGAAGTAGGCAGCTTACTCTGCGAACACTTCCTGGTATGAAAATCTGAACACGAATCGAATCATTAATTTACCCGTCACCTTGGACAGCAACAAATGTTGCTGTGTCCAGGTTGTAATGTAACTAACTAGTCCTATCTCTAGTTAAATGCAATCCGTACGAAGTACGGATATATATCTCTGAATCGTACAACGTTGATATATCCTTTTCAGTGTATGTAATTAACAAAATATCTGTTAGCTGTAAGATTTTGCATTGCAACTCCCATATCCAGAATCTCGTTATTGTGATCATATGTTACTGTAAAAATTAATTTTATATTGTATGCTTGTAATAAAATTTGGTAGGTCAACTACCTCAACGGTTCAAGCCAAAAAGAACTGCTTGGTGATGTTTTATTTGTGCAGTTGTTCCTCAATTAGTATTATTCTTTACAATACACCCCTTTGATGACTTCTCATGCATCACACGAAGATTTTGACTTCCACAAGCTTCCTGAATTTATCATAAACACTCTCAAGCATCAATACCAAAAACAACACTATCAAAAAAAAAAAAAAACAACACTATCAAGCATTATACTCTCTTCTGTATGGATGCGGGTAACAAGGTTTTTATTTCGAGTCAAAAAGTATAGGAGTATAATTGTAAATTGCAAATACAAACAGTCTACTTGATTTTTTTTTTTCTTCAAAAGACGGATAATGTAAGTGAAATCGTGAGATTACAAACATCCTCAAGAAAAGCCAACGTCAATCAGTTCATGAAAGAGAAAACATTAGCAAGAAAAGATATAGATCGATGACTTTTTTTTTTTCATTGTTTCCCTTTTATGATCATCCCCAACTAGACAGAGAAACACCAGTCATCAAAATTTATTCCCGGAAACGAGAAAAGAAGAAATACCTATAAGAACATTTATTGGCATTCAAAAAAAGTCACTGCCCTTATTACATTAAACCCAAATCCAAGAAAAAAAAAAGAGTCTAACAAAACATTATGTTCTCCAAAACGCAACCAAAGGAAACAACGAAAATGAAAAGAAAGATTCAGTATTCGCGGAACTCATTAACCACCTCCGATGTAGTAGTGGAGGATGGAATGGAAGTTCTCATACTTGGAGGAGGAGTGAAGAACAAAGAATCGGTGTAATTATAGAAAGGCTGATTTGCACATAGAAAATCAGCTGAATTTGGGGTGAAAACTGGGATGTTAGTGATATATGGATTAGGTGGGTCGAAAATAGGAGGCACAAAACAAGAATGCACTTGTCCATCGCCAATGCTACCACCACAATTCTCTTCCGTGATCACCGAGGAAGAGTCATTATCATCCCCACGAACATTAATCTTCACGTTCTTTTTCTCCTCCTCGTGCACCTTATTACCCTTTTCTTGTTTTACTTGATGAGGGTTTTGATGATCGTCGTTATCCGAGCGTGACAGCCCTGTTAGTTTCTGCACCAGTGCCATGAAATCCTTCGGATGTGTGTGGATGATTTTAGGGGAGTGAGTGTAAATGATTACCGGGTGGCGCTGCGGCGGCGGTTTTGATGAGCCGACGATGCCTAGAGAATTAGATGCGGAGGATGACGAGGAGGACGGCGGCGAGGAGGAGGAGGAAGATGACTTCTTGATCATGTGGGATTCTCTGTTAACTTTTAACGTTGGAGGACATACCATGTTGTTGTTGTTGTTGTTATTGTTGTTGTTTGGTTTTGCATGGTGATCATGGAAATTTGTGGGGCTCATTTTTTTTTTTTTCTCCTCTTCTTGGGGGGGAGCCTCCTCTTGTGTGTGCCACTCTCCTAGGGAAAAAAAAAAAATGTCCAAGATTTATCTCTTCTGTGTTAGGATTTGTTGATGAATGTTGAAGAAGCTGGGAAAATTTGGACCTGAAATTCTGGTATTGATTGGTGGTGTAGGTGATGAAGGGAGAGAGGGAGTAAATGCATATGATATATATATATATAGGAAAAATGAAGATGGATTAGTAACTCAAAGTTCTGTGACCTCCTTGTCCTGGGGAGTGGCAAATGGATTAAGTGATAGGATTAATGGAATTTGGGGCTTTATGGTAATCTAATTACATGCCTAATTGGCATGTGAAAGGAATTAATGGAGAAATTCGAGGTAAGGTGGCCGTTTGTAATGGGGAAAGCTGAGCTGAAGAGTCGATTTGTGAGGGGTTTTAGGGAAGCTGTTGGAGGCAGGGCATGTGTTGGTTTTAGCTGATTTTAAGGTTGAGTTAGTTGCCGTACATTTGGCGGGAAGGTGATCAATCTAGTACTATTTATCAAGTTTGATGAGAGTATAATTAGATTAACAACAACGTTATTAATTTGTTTAGTCCAATTAGGCATGTATCTGCTAGTGACAGCCAAACTATGATTTCTTTGCATATTTGGGGTATTTGTTTCTTTCCCTAGTTGTTATCAGCTAGTATAGCACTACCTCCTGAGGGTGTTTTCTTGTTTATCAGGATCTTGTTGGGTGTTTTGTGTAACTGTGTAATTGGTACGTAATTAATAATGCTTTGATTAGCTGATGTCTGTTTTAGAAATAGACAGCTTTTGAGCAACTAAATTGGCTGCTGTAACTCCAAAGCACGTACGGAATAACTAGGAAATTAATCAGATCAGTTGCTATCTATCATGATCCGATTTGATATCCTGTAATGAGTTAAGATATACAGAAATAAGATCCTCTCATCAACTTCTACAGCTAGCTATGACTATATATGCTGTCACTGAATATACGTTTATACAATTAACATTTACATATGATTTACCAAAAGAGCCTAATTTTGACACCAAGAGGACTTTGGCATAAAATTTAACTTACATACATAAAGTAAGGCTATTAGTCAGTGAAACAGACAACACATGAGAAGGAATTGAATGAAATTACTTGACCACAAAAATAACTACTTGACTTGAATGTGAATGATCTCAACTCCCAAGTCATTATCAGAAGTGGATATGGAAATGGGCAGGAAACCCCATCTCTTAATAGTCCACATGGTGTCACATTATTAATGCAGTTTAGTAACAACTCCTTGAAAATAGAATATTTTGACAGATTTTTAACGAGAATATATGTAGAAACTTGTTTACATATTATGGTTAGTTAAGATTGCCTAATTAATATGGCGAAACTCTCTCCTGCGGGTTAGGGGCGCTAATCAAAACAAGTGCACAGCTCGAGCAATCAATACCAGTCTTCTTTCTTTCTGTTAAAACTTTGCAAAGTAATTAGTTGACCTACTAAATCAATTCCTGAACAGACTGGGGGAAAAAAAGAGAGAGAGAGAGCTCAGCATTTTGTAATCTGTTAGTGTTACTCCATCATAACAATAAGTGGGTTTTTAGTCTAGGCGTAAATTATAAACAAAAATATACAATACTAGAGCTGAATCAAGGGAAGAGTTGTGGTTTTAGTTTTAGATGATTGGGTATAGAGAGGAATTTTATAATGTAGAAGATATTATTAGTTGCAGTAATAATATCTGCAGGCAGTCTTCACACCCTTAACTAACTTTTAGAAAAAAAAAAAAAAATCAACTACTGCCCTGTAAGTGCATCTTTTTATTAAAGGCCCAAAGTCATCATCTTTTAGCTGTGTTCCAAGTACAAACATGCTTCTTCTACATGCAGGTTAGCATCCATATCTATGAAGCATCTTATTCTTTCCATATATCACATCAGTAAAGCTTTGTTCGACAAGGAAGAAAAAAAGAGCTAAAGCCTGAGTTAATGTCATAATAATGGGCTGGTGTCCCAGCTAGCTGTAAGTGCAGTACTGGTCCATTGACTCCAGTGGTTGTGGTTATAATGCCCGAGAATGCCAGATAGAATATTGATGTCACTTTCCAGTTTTTAGCTATGTCATACTCCTCCTACAGACCAAAACTCTGTACTAGTTGGAGAAAAGTTGCAGATACGCTTACAGCTTACAATGCTTTTTTTTTCATCCGGTATCCGAATCTTTGCCCTCACTAATTCGGATCCAGATTCGGATCTGAGCCAAGTAGTTCAGTTAATTATGGCGAGTGAGTCTCTCAACAGATATTTTCTGCATATGCGAAGACTCAAACTCGGAATAAAATCGCTTATATTTCTCAAGAAATGTAAAGTAGCCCTTTGGAAATATGTGGAATGGTTCTTCACTATTTTCCCTTTGTATTCTATTCCATAGGGTTAAATCAAATGTTACATCATTGATAACTTCTCCCGCATAATTAAGACATTTGCTTTTCCTGTTCCTTCCGAATTTATGTTTTGAGAACCATGAAGTCATGTTGCTGCCCCTTCATTTCCCCTTTCCCTTCATCACATTCGTTCAATTGATTGCAATAAACAAATAAATAAATTCTATTAATTGATTAGCTCACTGTTGGTTGATACTCACTGTGGAAAGTCGTTTTCGTATCTGAAATTAAAGTTTGTGACCAATCGCAATCAAACTCTACTGTAAGGGTCGCATGATTAATTGCTAACATCTCTTTGATGAAGATAAAGATTAATCAACTTTTTAAAAAACTACTTTTGTTTTTTTCTCTCTCATTTTGTACTTCAAACACAACATTAAAGAATATTACACGTACCTACCCAAACGCAGATAAACATCTTTGATTTTTCTTGATCAAGTCAAATGCAGCATGCCATGGACCGTTGGCTAGCTTTCCTACTTTTAGCACCATCATCGCCGTATTCTTAAAATCTGATATATAAAAAATTCCACGAGTAGTTTAGATTAGACTAGAACTTAATGAATATCACCAACTCTACAAAAGACAATGAACTTTTCCATTTTTTTAATCCGTTGACATATTCTTTCATAATTTCTTTTGTCTGCAAACACAAAAGTTCTCATAAACTAGTAATTAAACTTTTTTTTCGCCCCCTTATTAATACTAGCAGGAATAATATCAGAACGTGCAGTATATACACAATGAGCAGCACCGGAACACACACACCAAACCTCAATTTCCGTGAAGCAACTCTCTGCAAACAAGGGTGAAAAAGCTGCCACTAAATCTCAAGACACAAAATCTTAAACTAAGTATTCCAGACTGTACGGTACAAGGGGACCATAAGTTGTTTAACACAACAGAAAAGAAAAGAACAGATCCAAAAAGAAAACGTGGTTACATTACATGAAGACAAGATTGGGAATCGGTCCAATCTCTCTCTCCCAGTGGGCATGTGCCAAAGCCTACCAAGAAATTCCCTTTACCCTTATTTCTTCCCCTTTTTTGAGAAATTGAAACCATCAAAATTTTGGATGGAATTGCAGGAAAGCTTCAATCTTGATCTGCCTATAATTGTCATGAGACAGATTTTTATCATACCCATCTTTCCTTTTTTTTTTTCCCTGTCTGATCATGCTAAATCTGATCCGTTAGATCTCGAATTTTTTATTTTATAAAGATCACAACTTTCACCAAAACTATACATAAGTGTGCCACATAATTGGTGGGTTCTATAACAACAATATAGGATCGGTCTTACCAAAGTCCATCTCCTAGTTCTTTACTAAAGCACACCCATACCATACATAGCATACATAGCTTTCGCGGACTTTAAAGACTTTTGGTGTCTTTCTCTAACATGGAAACACCAACGAAGTTCAGTCCCTCTGTGTACCTTCCCCTTTGACCGTTAAGAATATAGAGTGTATATAAGGATGTTGTAAGATTGTATAGTTTTTTGGTACATAGATAGATAAAACAGGAAAGTGATTGCTTCATTGTATTAGTTTAAGAAGTGGATGCTGGATCAAAAATGGTAAGGAGAAGGAGGGGGACCGGTTTTAGCCTAGAAGAGGCTGTGGAGTCCTTTAATGATCTCCTAAAGGAGAGGCCTTATCTTCCATTTCTGTTACCTCTGATTTTAATCTTTTGGGGCATTGAGAGATGGGTCTTCTCTTTCTCCAGCTGGGTCCCTCTTGTTATTGCAGTCTGGGCTGCTGTTCAGGCAAGATACTCACCTCCTTTTTTCTTTTGCCTACGTGTTTTTCCTTCTTTGTTGCTTTTATCAATTTGGTCTTGGTTTTGCTGATCTTGTTCGTGTTAGTATATGCTTGCCCTGCCTTTTTAAACTAGGATTTTTATGGTTTGTGTCACATAATTCTTAAGTTATATATGCAATTTTCAGCATTTTGTGCCGAGTGTTTGGTTGTTTCAGTTCAATGTTTGCTTAAATTGCTTTCATGGTGTTCCTCTGGGCAGTATGACTCTTGGAATTTCAAATTTATTTTTCAGAAATCTGAGGCTTTTTTAAAAAAATTCTTTTGTTGATGATTCATAGCTGTATATTCTGTTGTGGTAATAATTATTTCCTTTTCAATAATTATTCCTTACTTTCTCGTACAGTTTAACTTTTACAAATCCAGTATGGTGACAAGCTTCTCTCCTACACCTCTAGAATTGTTGGACCATTCTAAATCCGACAGTTCCTGTTGTTGCTGTAGTTTTCCTCATGTATACAAATTTCTTTGTTCACGCAATGTTTTGTTCTTGGCAACAGTTTTCTTTTCTTTATTCTGTTTTTTTTTTTTCTCTTGAAATATGGATTAAATAATAGGTAGGTATTAAGGAGTTATCTTCTTCTTCCCCTTTTCCCTTTCACCTACTGTAGTGGCCTGAAATATCAGTTGTTCTATGTACAGTACTGCAATCATCAAAACCAAATTCTTGTGGATGACATCAATAGGAAGTGGAAGCGAGCCATATTAAGCAACTCGGTACCCACTATTTTTCCTCCCGATCCATTTGAACTTTCCTAAAATCTTTTGTTATAAAGTTGTCACTGAACCTTTTTCACATATTTATACAGCCAACAACGCCATTGGAGCAATGTGAGTGGCTAAACAAACTGTTGACAGAAATTTGGCCCAACTACATGAACCCTAGGATTTCATCCAGATTCTCATCCATGGTTGAGGTTCGAATCACTTGGCTCTTCTTTATTTGTCTTGCCAGTTACTCTAATTAGTTGGATATCATCACTTCTTCTGGTCAATGGCTTTTTGCTTCTTGGTTCCTGCAAGATTCATGAAATAGGTGGATAACACAATTCTTTGCATCTTCTTAATATTTAAGTGAAAGGGCATGATATGGTTCGGCAACTTTTGGAGTGGCAGGGGCTTGGGAGAGAACTATATCCAAAACATTTATGTTTTAGTTTCATTTGATAGTAGAGATATATCATGTTGACTATAGTTTCTGCTGGGTAGTTACGTGCTCCTTACATTCAACTTGGATGGCTTGTACTGGATTTGTTACACATCAAGATTCTCATACTGAGCTTCAAGCTTTAGTGTGTGTCCATTGAATGATTGGTTCAAATATATCAAGCTGTCGTTTTCTGTTCTTCTGTATAATAATTGCTGGCTGGAAATAGATCTTGAAAAGATATGCTTCCTTAAATTATCATATAATCATTATATCTCTCTCCTTTTTCCACTGTGTTTATACAGTTTCCTCATTTTTGGTAAGAACATAAGCACATATTATAATAGTTGAGTTGTTTATCAGTTTAAACTTATCTGTAATCTTGTCATGTTTGCAGAAACGTCTAAAGAGGAGTAGGACGAAGCTAATTGTAAGTTATATGCTTTTTATCTTTCCATGTTTTCTTCTTTTTTTCCCCTCTTTTTGTTGGTGGTGATAGGGGTCTGGGGGCCGCTAAATTTGCACTGCAGCACTCTGTTTTAATTCTTCTTAGCATGAACCCTTTGCATTCTGAAGGAGTTCAGTGGTGCATATTTTGCTTCGCATTTCTGTTTTGCAGTTACTATTTCCATTGTATGAATCATGCACCGTAAAATGTCATCTTGGTATACGTAATTTACTCATTAAGGATTAGGAACTGATTGTTGTTTGTTGCCTCTAGTGTTAGAAAATAGTTCTGCGTCATTTCAACAGTTCTCACACTAGTCATTTCCTCTTCACAAATGCCCTGTATCACTTTATGGATACTCATCTTTTCTCCAACAATTGCTCTAGAACCTGTCAGTACCTTATCATAAGCCTACTTAATAGCCTGCGTGTTATGAATTGGTTCTCAAAAAGAAAAAAGATGTTATGAATAAATTGTTGTTAACATTACTGTACATGTTTACTGAGAAAACACTGCTGCTTTGTGTAGGAAAAAATTGAACTGCAGGAATTTTCGCTAGGTTCATGCCCACCAAACTTAGGTCTTCAAGGGACCCGGTGGTCAACTTCAGGTGATCAGGTTTGGCTTACTGTTTCCTTTCTTATTTTTTTATATAAAGAAGTCAAAAGCTGTTATAGACAAGCACAACGTGGAATTAAGTAAAATACTACCCCTAAGTAGTGGTAATAGTCTCACTAAACAGCAAAAGATGACCACCTGTGTTTGAGGTGCTTGGCACGACGGAGGTGATAATTGATAACCTTATTATTAGTAGAAAGGTTATTTGACTGTTGAGAATGAGATTTTTATGGTCATTTCTTTTCTTTATTACAGCGAATCATGCATTTGGGTTTTGATTGGGATACAAGTGATATGAGTATATTGCTACTAGCAAAGTTGGCCAAGCCATTGATGGGAACTGCTCGGATTGTTATTAACAGCCTCCACGTCAAGGGTGAGGTAAGCAACAGCTCTTTTCTTGTTTCCTAAGACCATGGCTTTTCTTTGGTTCATGCACTAATTTGTAGAAGGAACTATAAATCCAGCTAAGCTAAAAAAAACATGGTTCCGAAGCTTGTGCAAGCAGGATTTATCTTATTTGAGGGTTTATTACTTTGAAGTACCATCTTGTTGGCAGCTGCTATAACTTGTGCTTAATCTAGTGTTGCTATGACTTATTTTGTTGAATTTTAAATTCGTTATTCTGTTTATTTTGAAATCCATTGGTTATATACCTTTCCCAATGCTGTTTAGTTGATTATCTGCATTTACAGCTTGTTTTGATGCCAATTTTGGATGGAAGAGCATTTCTGTACTCATTTGTCTCAACTCCTGAAGTAAGAATAGGAGTTGCCTTTGGAAGTGGCGGAAGCCAGTCATTACCTGCAACAGAACTGCCTGGTGTTTCTTCTTGGCTGGTAAGTTTCTCAGCTAACCTTATCTTTATTCAAAAAATCAATTTAATTTGTCCGCTGTCTTTTGTCAAGTATTTTCAGAATTTCTCCGCATCTGTTGCGACTTTTTGAATACATCATAAAACTATTTTGCATATATTATGAAGTATTCCAAACAGCAAGGTGGAGTTTGGATCTTCAATATTCTTTTTGCTAACTTGGTTTACAGCACAGATTTATCTAACACTTGCATTGATATAGTGGTGTGTGTAAGCATCTGCCAGTAAATACATGACTGTAAAAGATTGGCATTAGCTATTTTTCTAAGACTTGTTTACCGCCAGTGTGTGAAGTTTTGAACATTTTTTTCATGTGAAGAGCACACAAAAGATTGCCTTTAGTCATTTTTCTAAGACTTATTTACGGCTTGAAGGTATGAAGCTTTGTACATTCTTTCATAGGCAGTGCATGGCACACTTTCTCTTTCAAACTATCTTTCTGATACTACTAATGCTCTTCCTCTCCTCCTGTTCTGGTCTATTCAGGTCAAAGTTTTCACTGATACCTTAGTCAAGACAATGGTTGAACCTCGCCGCCGTTGTTACTCTTTGCCTGCTGTAGATTTAAGGAAAAAAGCTATTGGTGGAATCATATATGTGACGGTAATTTCCGCTAGTAAACTTTCCAGGAGTAGCAAGAAAGGAAGCCCCCCAAGAAGACAACAAACTTACACTGAAAATGGTAGTTCAGAAGAAGATTTTGATGATAAAGATCTGCGGACATTTGTAGAAGTTGAACTCGGACAGTTAACAAGAAGAACTGTTGAGAGACCTGGCTCAAGTCCACAGTGGGATTCAACATTTAACATGATCTTACACGAAGAGACTGGAATTCTTCGTTTCAATCTTTACAACCGTATCCCTGGCAATGTCAAGTATGATTACCTATCAAGTTGTGAAATCAAGGTATAATGATGCTTGTTCTGTCACAAACCTATAGAACTAGAGATCATTACTTGTTAGAAACTCGTTTTCTTTTTCATGATTACTGAGTACCTCAACAAAATGCAGACAAAGTATGTTGCAGATGACTCGACTACATTTTGGGCAATAGGACCTGATTCTAGTGCAATAGCCAAGCATGCAGAATTCTGTGGAAAAGAAGTGGAAATGACTGTCCCATTTGAGGGGATTGATTCGGGAGAGGTAGAATACTCAAAACATTAGCTAATTATGTATACAATTCTAGCCAATGCTTTATACACTCAACTTTTGTCAACAAAAGAAGCTGAAAACAGTAGCTTGTTACCTTTTGTGGTACCTGATCATCTAAAGATTGGCCATGAAAATCTTGACGTCATTTCACTTCTCTTGGTTCCTTTTTGTTGGAATTAGATTTATCTGTGCCTAGGAATGATGAACTGTTGATGTAGGTAATTTAGAGAAGAACATTGCATGCTGTTATTCATTGGTGACTGTGGATTACTTTCATTAAACCTAAGCTGCAGTTTGATCCTGAGAAATCCTTTTTGATTGATGTTTCAATTGTTTCATCAGTTTTTGAAGTGATTTCGAAATGTTTGTTACGCTTCTGGCTTTTGGTGAAACTTTAGAATCGATCATAGCAAGTTTCCCCAATGAAGTGTTTTCATGGTTTTACTTACTTTTAGACCATTAATGGGTTTCAAGCATTGAAATATAAGATCCAGCCTAGCTTATTATTGGATCATTATTTTCTGATATAGAAGGCGATGCTACATAGGTCATGCAACGTTTCTCAGTAGAAGATATATTTGTAACAAGACAGGTATTTGTTTATCTACACCCTGCAGCTAAAAGTCAAGCTTGTATTGAAAGAGTGGCATTTCTCTGATGGTTCACATAGCTGGAACCAGTCTCGTCTTGGCTCTCAGCAATCACTTTATGGATCATCAAATCTTCTCCCAAAAACGGGAAGGAAAATTAACGTGACAGTCGTGGAGGCGAAGGATCTTAATTCAAGGGAAAGATCTGGGAAACTTGACCCATATGCTAAATTGCAGTATGGAAAGGTTGACATTCATTTCTCTTCTGCATTTGAAAATAGTGAACTCTTCAACACTGTTGTGCATGTGATGCAAGCCGTTGTGGAGATTATTTATGTCCAGTTCTGATTATGGTGCATAACTTCTTTTCAGATTATTCGAAAGACATGGACTGCTCATGCTTCTAATCCTGTCTGGAATCAGAAGTTTGAGTTTGATGAGATAGAAAGTGACGAATACCTTCAGATTAAGTGTTATAATGAAGAAAAGTTTGGAGATGAAAGTATTGGTAGTGCACGAGTGAATTTGGAAGGTCTGGTGGATGGTTCAGTACGGGATATGTGGGTTCCCCTTGAAAAAGTGAATTCAGGAGAACTGAGACTTCAATTAGAAGTTGTGGGAGTTGATGATTGTGAAGGATCACGGGTATGCCTTTTTCTTATTAGTTCTCTATATATTGTGTTTCTAGCAGTTCAAGAGGTACATACAAATGACATGTTTTGTATCATACCTGCCGATGTAGGTGTAGGCAGCTAGTTAATGATAAATTTAATTGCTAACACATATTTTTTTGCTTTGCTTTTTTCCTTGAACATCCAGGGTTCAACAGGAGGTGCTAGTAATGGTTGGATCGAACTTGTCCTTATTGAAGCAAAAGACCTTATTGCAGCTGATCTTCGTGGAACAAGTGATCCATACGTGAGAGTGCAATATGGAAACTTGAAGAAGAGAACAAAGGTTTGGGCACCATAAGCAACCTATATACGAACATTTTCCGTACACATTTAGGGCTAGAATTCTAGTTAGTGCACGTTGTTTCTGTAATATCCCTGCCATGAAGTACTGTAGACCATGCATCTCATTTGAACGTGTAACTCTTAGTGTTCTTCGATCTATCTCTGCATCCTACACTTCTTTTCTGAGTTACCTTCATGCTTGGTGGTTATTGGCATTTTTATAAAGGACCTTAATTTTGCAGAACAAAATATCATCATCAAGCGACTGCTTACCCATTACACATCTTTCTGTTGCTTCTTGCACCATTTTAATCACATTCGCTGGCTTGCTTTTCAGGTTATGTACAAAACTCTGCATCCTCAATGGAATCAGACCTTAGAGTTCCCTGACGATGGCAGTCCCCTAGAGTTGCATGTGAAAGACCATAATGCCTTACTGCCAACATCGAGTATCGGCAACTGTGTTGTAGAATATCAGAGATTGCCTCCAAACCAGATGTCTGACAAGTGGATACCCCTTCAAGGAGTGAAAAGGGGTGAGATCCACATTCAAATTACCAGGAAAATTCCGGAACCACAAAGGGCACCCAGTTTGGACTCTGAAGCATCTTTATCTAAATCTCGTCAAATTTCTACTCAGGTAAGAACACCATATTCACTCGCATTGGTTTTTCTTTTCCCTTTTTCTTTTTCCCTGTGGTCATCAGCGGTCTTAGGGATTATAGGACAGATCAAATGCATAAACTTAAAACGGATTTACTACCGTTTGTTCACTTTGGTGGCTTAAACTGTATTATTACATGTTTTCGACGGAGTCAAACGAAGCACCTTAATGCTCACAAGTGTTTCTCTGATCAGATGAAAATGTTGATGATCAAGTTTCAATCTTTAATCGAGGAAGGCAATCTCGAAGCACTGTCAACAGCTTTGAGTGAGATGGAAAGCCTAGAAGACATGCAAGAAGAGTACATGGTACAGCTTGAGACCGAGCAAATGCTTTTATTGAACAAGATAAAAGAGCTAGGCCAGGAAATTATGAGCTCATCACCTTCCCTGAGCAGAAGATCTTCAGGATGAACACCCCAGATCCAACCTACTTTCCACTATTGATATTTCATTTCATTACAATTTTGATAAAAGATTAAAATTCATTTGCCGTTAGTGTGTATATAGGGTAACAACCTAACAGAGGTAGATCATCTTGCTGCCTCCACCTCCACCACCACCATCACCTTGTCATGTAGAATACCTGTAGAACTTGTATTTTCTCTCCCTTCTGCTTGATCAAGTAGTGAAACTGTATAATTATTGTACATGGATGCTTATAATCCTGTATCTATTCAGCCAATAAAGAGATTGGCTTTCATTGTTCATAACACTGCCTATGGCATGCACTACAACTCTTCTCTTTTTTGCTGAATAAAGGAAGTCAATCTATCAGGAAAACACTTCGGACAAGAACTTATGAAAAGAACCCTCATCTGTACAGTAAATGAGAAAATCTACACAAATGAGGGCTGCTTTTGCTGTCATTATTGAACTAACTAGCAGCTAATAACATTTAAGTGAACTTATCTAATAAGAGTGGTAAACTAACTTGGCCTTGTAGCGGGCTAATTTCTTAATTGTGTTATTATTTAAGGAGATTGAGGGTTAACCTCGGACAACCCAACACAAAATTATCCGCCTCGAACACTATCTGCCACGTCACTAATTAAAGTCCAAACTTTCTAACAAAAGATCTTATCTTTCTACTCCAAAACTGAAACCCAGCTGCTCCCTCCCTAGGAAGAAGAACAGCGCCACTTCTTCTTCTTCTTCTTCAACCTCTCGCCAATTCTCTTACTTCCTCCCTCCACTTGAAACGAAGATGAGCTTCGCAGCAGCAAAATTCACAGAACTGCCACTCAGAACATCCTACCACTCTCTCTTCTCTTCCTCCACCCCCAAAAAACCCACACTTCACTCCCTCAAGAAGCCCTTCACTGCCTCCTCCTCCTCCTCAATTAACACCAACACCAGAAGAAACCCAAACCCCACCGCCCCTTGGATTGCCAAGTGGCCCCGCGACACCCCTCCGGCCGAATCCCAACCCAACGGCCGGCCAAAACCCACCTCCCCCCCGCCGCCGCCGGACAAGCCCGCCAGGCCCAGGAACGCAATTGACCGCATTGTCCTCCGCCTCCGAAACATCGGGGTAGGGTCCGACGACGAAGCGGATGGGGAAGGGACCGAAACCGAGGCCAAAGGCGGAGACTTTGCGCCTCTGTCCGGAGAGGAGCGGTTGGGGGATTTGTTGAAGAGAGACTGGGTCCGGCCCGACAAGATATTGAGCGACGACGAGGAGAGCGACGATGACGTGGCGTTACCGTGGGAGAGGGAGGATGTCGGGACGGAAGGAGAGGTATGGGACGCGGCGATGATGAGGAAGAGGAGGGTGAAGGCGCCGACGTTGGCGGAGCTGACGCTGGAGGACGTGGAGCTGCGGCGGCTACGGCGGTTGGGGATGCTCGTTAGAGAGAGGATTACCATCCCGAAAGCCGGGCTTACTAAGGAGGTTATGGAGAAGATTCACAAGAAATGGCGCAAAGAGGAGCTAGTCAGGCTCAAATTCCATGAAGTGCTGGCTCATGATATGAAAACGGCCCAGGAACTCGTCGAGGTAACTAACTAGCTCACCATCTAATGTAACCGACTAACCCTGGTGGATTTTGTTGAGTTTGTCTGGAATGTTTAGCTGAATGTTTATAGTGATGGGCAGCGGAGAACAGGAGGGTTGGTTATATGGAAAGCAGGGAGTGTGATGATGGTTTACCGCGGGGCGGACTACCAGGGGCCTCAAGCTAAGCCTGAGACTCTTGAGTCGGAGAACGGTGCACATTTTGTTCCTGATGTGTCTTCTGCTGCCCGTGAACTGAAGGGGAGTGGTGAGGATGTTGGTGGTGGTTTGAGTTTGGAAAAGAGTGAGGTGGAATTGAGGAAGATAGAGCGTAGTGAGAAGGTTATGACTGAAGAGGAAATTGAATATAATAGTTTACTTGACGGTTTAGGTCCCCGGTTTGAGGAGTGGTGGGGAACGGGAGTGCTGCCGGTGGATGCTGATTTGCTCCCACAGAAGGTTCCCGGTTATAAACCTCCTGTTAGGCTACTGCCTACCGGGATGAGGGCAGGGCTCACCAATGCTGAGATGACTAGTTTCAGAAAACTTGCGAAATCACTTCCTTGTCATTTTGCCCTCGGTAATACTCTTAAGTTGTTCGTTTACAGCATTGATATATTCTATTGGATTTTGCCCTCACCTTATTCTGGTATTCTGGTGTAGGAAGAAACAGAAACCATCAAGGGTTGGCAGTTGCAATAGTTAAGCTCTGGGAGAAAAGCTTGATTGTGAAGATTGCTGTGAAACGTGGTATTCAGAACACTAATAACAAAATAATGGCTGATGAAATAAAGGTGTGTTTGTGTCTTTACTTGTCTAAGAATCATATTTATCTGTTTTGTCTATTTAACTATGTCTTTTTTTTTTTTTTCTAATTGGTTGTATCGATAATGGCAATGCCATTTATTAGCAGTTCTTATGTTCTATCTATTGTTCCTTCAGTTTCTCCTGGATTAATCTGTCTGGTGTGGTTTATATGGAAGAAAATAAGTAGTCGCATGCTTGTGCAGTTGTTGACAGGAGGTGTCTTATTACTCAGAAACAAGTATTATATTGTCATATATCGTGGAAAAGATTTTCTCCCCACCAGTGTGGCTACTGCCGTAGCTGAAAGACAGGAAATGACAAAACAGATTCAAGATGTTGAAGAGAAGGTACGAAACAAAGAACTGGATGCAGAACCAGCAGAGGATTATAAAGGGAAGGTTCTTGCAGGCACCTTGGCAGAGTTTTATGAGGCTCAAGCACGGTGGGGAAGGGAGGTATCAGCTGAAGAACGTGAAAAAATGATTGAAGAAGATTCCAAGGCTAAACAGGCGAAGCTTGTCAAAAAAATTGAACATAAATTGGCTCTTGTGAGTATGAATTTCTTATTTCTTTAACTTTGATTAGTAAGGTATCAATGAATGCTTCTCAAGTTACATTTCCTTTTACCAAATTCTCTCTGAAGTTTCATCTTATCGTCTAAACTTTTTATGAGTCTGTAAGTATATGAAGCACCTTCAGAATGTTTTCAAAGTATCTTAAGGCACTCCAAATTTTCAGTGTATGCCTAATCTCTTAATCCTTTAATATCTTGGGTGGATTGATGTCTTAATTACTTTGAGTCATATCATAAAGTCTTTCTGATGTGGTTCACATGCACGGACCCTATCATGATAGGATTAACTGGGAATGACCTTTTGATGTTTTAGTTGTATATCCTTTATTTTTATTTTGAGTCTTATAAGTGAGTGGACTGGCTGGATTCTTTTATGCACATTTGGTTGAAACTTTGTATCCTTGGACAGGCCCAAGCTAAAAGGCTTAGAGCAGCCCGATTGTTAGCCAAAATTGAAACCTCTATGATTCCCAGTGGTCCTGATTTTGATCAGGAAACCATCACTGAGGAGGAAAGAATTATGTTCCGTAAAGTTGGCTTAAGAATGAAGGCATACTTGCCTATTGGTGAGTAATCTGAAGTTCAATGAGCATCCTTTTTATACAGAGATGAAAATTAATCNTGTATCCTTGGACAGGCCCAAGCTAAAAGGCTTAGAGCAGCCCGATTGTTAGCCAAAATTGAAACCTCTATGATTCCCAGTGGTCCTGATTTTGATCAGGAAACCATCACTGAGGAGGAAAGAATTATGTTCCGTAAAGTTGGCTTAAGAATGAAGGCATACTTGCCTATTGGTGAGTAATCTGAAGTTCAATGAGCATCCTTTTTATACAGAGATGAAAATTAATCTGACAGTGTAATAACATTGCAGGTGTTCGTGGTGTTTTTGATGGTGTCATTGAGAATATGCATTTGCATTGGAAGTATAGAGAACTTGTGAAGCTAATATCAAAACAAAAGACGCTTGCATTTGTTGAAGATACAGCAAAGCTATTGGAATATGAGAGTGGTGGAATTCTGGTGGCAATTGAAAGAGTCCCCAAAGGTTTTGCTCTTATTTACTACCGTGGAAAGAATTACAAGCGGCCCGTTAGCATACGGCCAAGAAACCTGCTGAACAAAGCAAAAGCATTGAAGCGCTCAGTAGCCTTACAACGCCATGAGGTTTGATCTCCTATTCCTGGTTTTTACAGCTAGGAATTGATCATGATTGGCCATGGATGAATTTTGTAGTCCTATGTATATCTCACTACTCTTGTAATTTTCATGAAGGGTCTTAGTCAGCATATAGCTGAATTGGAGGAGAACATTAAGAAGATGAAGAGTGAACTCGTGAGTACATCCTTGACTTTCTCATCTGGTTGAACTTTAATGTTTTTTTTTTAATTTTCCTTACCCTTGCCACTTTTAGTGGAAAAATATGCTTCTATAAAGTTTAAGTCATTGTGAAGGGAGGACAAGACTTAGGAGAAGGGAAGACAACTTGGTTCATGAAGTTGGAATTTCGTTGTCATTATTATATGCTCTATCTTTTTGTCTTAAATATTTTCAGCATGATTTTTTGTTGAAAATTGGTCAACTGAAGCACCTTTTTGTATTATCACAGGGACTTTCTCTAGAAGAAGATGATGAGAATAATTGGAACTCCGAGGAAGATGGCCAAAAGAAACATGTCTCAGAAATAACCCCAGTGAGATTTCATTCCTTTTCTTGCCTCATGTTTAGTCATTGACATGTTATTGCCGATCATTATGCATGTTCCATATTATTCTCCTGTAATTTGTTTTCGGTACAGGGAGTGTTAATATTGCAATGGTGTTGCCTACGAAAGAAAGAAACTTCTTATGAAACTTATGTTATGTGTTTGCAGAGTGAGGATGAAGCTTCACTCAGTGGATCTGAATGGGAAGATGAAGACGATGACGAGTTTGACATTGATAGCGAAGCTGAGGAAGATTTTGAGTTTTCAAGCTTTGAAAGCAAAAATGGTTGAATAGTTTTATTGAAGTTCTTGATTTGAACGGATGGGATTTTTCCAATTGCACAATGCAGGTGACCATTACTTTTTCCTATTTGATTTATTTACTAGTGTCTAGCGAAATGCGTCCTTTTATTGGCAAAATGATGCCTTTTTTTTTTTGATGCACCACCGTATATCTTCACATTTGAGCAGGTTGTTCGATTCATTGGCTTGGGTTGCAGTGCCTGTTATTCTCGTGTAATCAGAGCTGTACATTGGCTTGTGCAATCCCATTCTTTGTATCGGAATTGAGTGGCTAACTGAGGTGTGCCTGCAACATCTGATTATTCTTAAAACCTCTCTTCGTTGCCATCTTCCATCAATGCAGGCTAGAGAGCTTGTTGCCTGCTTTCCATCTGCTTTTCTGTAACCACCTCCCAAATGAGGTTGGGGTCCTTGTATTTCTTGATTTTTTATTTCTTTGTAATTTAGATGAGTATGATTTTGTCTCCATAAACATCAAGGCAGTAACAAAGAGAGCGGGCTCGTTCCAATGATGAGAGATATCTCATAGATTGTATAAAGCATTGTCGTCTTACAAGTTACAACTTACATCTGTTTCCAGGGATGATCATGTAGTGTAATCACCATTTTTTTAATATCCTCTCAGTCCTTGTTAGCAAGTGTGCCTCCCGGCCGATGTACTTCTGGTCAAGTGTCTAAATCAGTTTTGGATTCTGAAGTCTGTAGCTCATCTTGTTTTGGGGTACTCAATGAATGAAACTGCGAGGGACCCCAGAACCAACTGGCAAGCAGGACCTCCACTTTTGATTTGGCAGTAATACTACCATGGTGCAACCAACAAAAATTGAAAAAGAAGTAAATTAGCAACACTATCACTAATTTGGCCGTAACAATATCACTTTCTTTCTCTTTCCTTTCTTTTTCCGTCCAAGTTAAATATGGTTGATAATTATTTAGAACAACGATGCTTACTCTCAGGTCCAATTCAAGGGAGAAACTCTCATAGAGAACGTTCAATGCTTGTCCATATATGACATGCATAGATCATGATTTATGGCTAATATTTAATCCACAAAAAGGAAATAAAAAGAGAAGAATATACCAGTGATCCATATATCACGTATTTTTTTTGGTCGAAACCGGGAAGTATATCACGTATTAAATTGCCGAGAGGATCACTCATCATGTGGACTTCCATGACCGGAAGAAATACAGGGCACAATCATGAGGAAATCACCAACAAAACTCGATAAACTACAAGACATTCTATTACAACTTTTCTGAGGAACTTGTCCTGTCCCAATATCTGTATAGTTCTTCGCCCAAAACCGAT
>JAKUCV010006465.1:0-52248 GCA_028386065.3 Turnera subulata
GTCCATCAATCACATTTCCAAGTAATAACTCCAATGTACCAAGTCAATCATTGACTTTAGTCAACCATGAACAACAAAACATAACATCAAGCACTAACCCAAGAGTCTTATCCAATCATCATCAACATTATCCATGCCAGAATCCATAAACCATTTCATTTATCGTCACTCCCATTATGAATAACTCAAGACCAAAAATCCATGATCTATTTCATGTTCTGAACCTTAAACTATTTCCTTTTTCCACACATCAATTCAGCCAAAATCGTATAATTCCCGAATCATACCTTAGGCACTAGAATCCAATCATTACCGCGATATCGTAATTATAAATTCCATAACTTGGATTCCTCACGACCCAAACATCCTTTCATAACTCATACTTAATCATCTATCCGTCATGCCATTCTTAGCACTGACTCCAAAGTTTCTTTGATAAAGAAATTAAAACATCAATGTATCTCTCATCACGTAACTAACAACCTAGTAACTGAATCAGAATCCCCGAGATCACCTCAAAATCAAACCCCAATACAAACAAACTACCGGCATCCCTCAGCACAAGAACTATAACCTCAACAAAATTCATGATCAAAACTTTCCTATAGCTATCACCATTAATGTCTCAAATTCCAACAAGGTTAGATACCTCAAGTATTATTGAACGACTTTTCTCTGGATACACTACTAGATCAACCTCAAATTAAGCATAATTGACAGATAACTCTCCAAATATACCATTAAATCAAATTCAAATTTAATCAACAATTATCAGCTCGAACTCCAAACAAAATTTAACCATATAATAATTCACCAGTAAATTCAAGTCCTTAAACTCAAATAATCAAACCACAAATATCATGATCACAAACATTACAAGAATCAGATCCACAAGAATCACATCAAATCATCCTTGATAGATGTGACCTCCAAAAGCAAAATGATGGTTCTTACTTGTATTGGCCAGTTCCATTTTTGGAATTATCAGACATGTTACCGTAGGGCAGCACCTTCGGCAACAACATAGGGAGAAGCAACAACAGTGTACTCACACAGACAAGAAACATAAGAGTCTACACCGACTCTGACAAGGCAGTGGATACACCACAAAATAAACTTTACTACAGCCTAAGCAGTAGAAGCAAGCATACCATTTCAATGACAATATCGGGTCACTTTGACCCTCAGCAGGTGCGTCTCCTCCACCAGATCCATTGTACGACTCACTACATGAATGCATATGACCATACAACAACCGACTCAAAAAGAAGCAGACTATGCACACAAAAACACAAAGCTTATTAACACATCCCAAAAGGTCTACAGCCTGCTCCGCTACCAGCTGAAACGCCCGTGTCCCAATTTACTAATATAGACTAGAATTTAAATATAAAATGACCAGATTGCCCTTATCATTCCCGGGACACGATACAAACAACATAATCAACACACAATTATACAATAAATTATTCAAGGAAGTGAATATGCAGCGGAAGACAAAACATATAATAACATGCATGTAGTAAACTCTATGGATCCAACACGAGGAGGGAAGCACCACCACCTGCTGATATGCACTCCTGATCATCGATCAGTTGACCTGCATAAAATCTGTGAGGGGGTGAGACCAACCACTATCTCACCGCAAACAAATAAACCAGTGTATACAAATACAAATCAACTACAAATACACCGACGTTAAGCAAAAGCAATCACAGTGCACAGCAAGCCACAATACACAACACAAGTCATCATCAGACTTCAAACCATCACTTATCATTACTTATATTATCAACTTTGTTATTAGGTTTAAATATTTTATTAGGGCCCTCTACTGTGTGCGTCGAGCTCGGTCCCGTCTGATCAGACAACCAAGGCATAAGCCCAAATACCATCATAGAGAGAGAGACAGACAGAGAGAAAGAGGGAGGTAGAAAGGGGGAGGTAGAAAGAGGGAGGTAGAACCGGTCATAACAGACACATATGCTAAACCGCATGAAATCCCGAGGGGTATCACTTCCCGCTCGAACAAACCAGTCAACAGCCCTACAGTAGAATTATTATAGTATTTTATTCTCAATTATGCTTAAAGAGTCTCGTGTACCATTACATATGATTGTCTAGGTTTGTGTGGATTTTGCATCTTATTCTCAAGTCCGGCCTCCAGCCCATAGTCCACCACACGAACCACAAACCATATATCACGTTAATTAACACACAAAACAAGTCATACTTGACAGGCATATTATACCACACTGGTACACATTTCATATAATCATGCACACTGCATCAGAGACATCATCAATAGGTGTAAACAAGAACATCCGCAAAGCAGGTAAGCATGCACACAGCATTTAAGGCCAAACAAATAATACCACTTTATATACCAAGACAATTAACCGAGCATTGTAGGCAATAATGCATACAAAGGTTTATAAGTCCTCACCTGGGCCATAATAATTGCCTCAGAGAATGAAGCCTCGTTCCACCTACCACAACATTTCTGGATTCCTACAATTTTATATAGAAAGCGATCACCCATATTGCACAACAAAAGATAAACGAAGCATGGGTGGTTTCATATGATGTATATAACTATATCGATATTAACCTTAAACCAAAAGAAGATTATTAGGGTCTAAGCCCACATATCTCAATATAAGTTAAAACCATTTAGAAAACATTAGTTAAGTCCAAAGAAATCTAGCGTGCAAGCTATGGCCTCAAAGTCCAGAACCAAATTTAATTCCATCAAATGGCCCATGTAATAAAAGTCATTCTAAGAGACCAGCATAAATCGATTCGTAGAAAACCAAGTTCCTTCGTGAAAACCTCATCGTAAGTCCATTTCACTTGAATAACTTTTTTGATTTATTAATCATGCGTTGAAAACAAAGCCACCGCAACTGCCAACCAGCATTTAGAGTAAATTATTTACTAGAAGGTGTCGATAAACAATGCGTATATTGATTTTGATGAAATAGAGGTTTAAGAAATTATATAGGCCCATGTCAACCGCACTAAACCAAACCAGACACATTTTATTTTGACATTAAATCAATCCATATACATATCCACTCTTAACTTTATAAAAACGCAATAATAATGTCAATAACTCTCCAGGACATAGCATTTAAACATCAGCCTACAATCCAGGTGTTCTATTACCAACACCAACACATACATGGATTCTTATAATAAAATAATCGACTCACGCCCACAAGAATATTATTGGTATTTTGCATCAAGTTTAGTGTATATGGGTGGAACTATTATTACTATACTATCTGGTGTCACCGAAATCAATTGCCATTCCAAAGGCCACTAGTAGTGTTTTCAAACAGAGTGCATGATAAGACAAATTCCACGTAAGCCAAAAGTTGACCTCAAAAATATTAATGAAAAACCTAGATTAATGTCAGGTTCACCCTATGGCAGCCCACAAATGCAACCAACAATCAATAAACATTTTTAGTTATGAAAAAAAAAAAAACTCACCAGAAAAGTAGACTCTCAAACCCAAGCCTGTAAAGCACTACCTAGAGAACCACCAGCGCACAAGCGTGCCAATTCACTGGTAACTAATTGTGGTCCCACTATCAAACAGACACAAACCGGCCTCCAAACGCCGAACCCGCCATCCACGACAGCCGACCAAACAACCGTAGCACGCTCCCGCCGCCATGAACCTCCTCGTCACCCGTAACACAAAATAAGAAAACCACCGTCATCCACCAGCTACCCAAATAAGAAAACAAGAAGAAAAGTGTCGGGCTTACCCGACTATTGGTGGCGACTGCCTCGGCTCCACAACCGCAACGACGAAAGGACGAACCAAGAACCAAGGTGGCAGCGGCGCTGCGTAAAGGAGGAGGGAAGATGATGGTGGTGTCGGTGAGAGAGGCAGAGAGATGTAGAGGAAACGAGAAAAAAGGAAAATCAAAAAGAGATTAAGAGAGAAAGAGAAAATCGGGGAAACCATTCCTTGAACCCACGATCTGTGGGCAACGAATCCGGGTACAAAAATCGTGGGAGAGGGGAGAGGGCGGCGGGAGAGAAGAAAAGAAAAGAAAGGGAAAGGGAAAAGAAAATGAAAAGAAAAGAGGAAGGGGTAGGGTTGGCCCGCCTAGACCAAAACGACGTCGTTTTGGTCTAAGGCGCGGTCAACTCCCTCCCAGTCAACGCGCGCTAGGGTTAGGTTTTTATTATATATATTTTTTTTTCCTACTTTAACTCAAAACGACATAGTTTTGAGTGAAACTACGATAAACTCCATATTTCACCCCGGAACTCCAATTGTTCCCAAACAACCCGAATAAGGATAAATTCCAAAAGTAAAAATAATATTTTTAAAGAGAATAAATTAATTATAAAATAATTTCTTAACCAAAGACTCCCGAAAATTCTGCAAGGGTAAAAATGGAAATTAAGTACCGAAAATTTTGAAAATTCCGTAAAAATCAATTAACGAAAATCGGGGCGTTACATTAGCTTACAGAGAGTCCAAGATCACAGTAATCCGACTTCTAGAACTCGAGATATGAATTATTTTCTGAGACTGCTCGCATCAACTCTCTCTGCTCGGATAGTTCACCTTCTTGGCTCCTAGATTGCTTTTGATTGCTTCCTCCTCCTGATCTCCTCTTGATCTCTTCTTGTTGGCTTCTTTCTTGATGCTTTCCCATGAAATTTCTCCAGAGTTTCTGCCAAAAATATATTTCTAGGCCTAGAGAGGTATAGTTTCTCCAGGCAACAAGAGCTTACGGATGCATATGTGAAAAATGTTGTGCCCTTTGAAATGTGTGTGAGGAGTCCTATTTATAATGTTTCTTGGAAGCCTAGGGGCATGGATCTGCATGCTTTCCCACAAAATTTCTCCAGAGTTTCTGCCTAAAATATATTTCTAAGCCTGGAGAGGTAGAGTTTCTCCAAGCAACAAGAGCTTATGGAAGCATATGTGAAGAATGTTGTGTCCTTTGAAATGTGTGTGAGGAGTCCTATTTATAATGTTTCTTGGAAGCCTAGGGGCATGGACCTGCTTAATGGTGAAGAATATGCCCGAAAATCTTGTTCTAAACCGCGTAGGATCGAATTAGTAACAAAATCGGAAAAATCGGGGATTCTGGGCACCCATGACCGCCACTGCCGGCGGTCATCTGCTGGAAGACCACCAGTGCCGGCGGTCATGTGGGGAGGTCCGCCAGCGCCTGGTGGTCGTCGCGACCGCCGGTAACCCCGCGTGTCACCCGTTCTTTCCTTTTTCGACCCCCGATCCCCCTAATTCAGCTATAATTTGATCCTACCGCGTAATCAACCCCCAATCAACCCAGAATCACTCAATTACTTGATCATCACTCACCTAAATCATTCCATAACTGATTGATTACACAGTGACACCCATTTTAAGCAAAATCGTACCAACAACACAAAATCTACTTAACTGATGATGTAACTCTGATTTTCCATGAAAATCAAAGCTAAAATTAGCCTGCAAGAAATGTGTTAATGGGCTAGACAAACTCTAGAGAATTCACTAACCTGTACCCTTAAACCCACTTGTACCCCAAAAATAAATCATCTCAATATAATTGGGTTAAAAACAACTAAAAGAGCCCAAGTAAAGAAATAAAATGCATTTTAATGTAAATAAAGCTTATTATATATTTTACCCTAAATCTTCTCATTAATCCTAAGGTTTAAATACACAAAGGATTAGATTATCAAAATACATTAATTCTACTAAATTAAATTCTTATCATGCCTAACTCAAAATCAAATCATCTCATTAACCTCAAGTTTAAGCATGTTTGGATTCTAATTTTAGTAAAATATTTATGGGTCAAATTTGGGTGTTCACAGTAGCAAGCCCGGCAAAATCGAAACACGTAAAGGAATAGCATGCCCTAGAAAATCGAAACACGTCAAGGGGTAACATGGCCCTATAGAGCATAACATATACATGGGGTAGCATGCCCTGAGAAATCACACAAAACGAACGGGATAGTATACCCTGAAAACACGTCACGTAGCGGGGTAGCATGTCCCAGGAAGCAAGTATATCACACAACGGGGTAGCATGCTCCGGAAAACAAAAAAAATTATATAACGGGATAGCATGCGCCTAGAAACAAAACACATCACGTAACGGGGTAGCATGTCCCGGGAAACAAAACACATCACATAACGGGGTAGCGTGCCCGGGGAAAATGTTTCAAACCAGTGGGGTAGCATGCCCCAAAAAATTAATTCAAGACTCAAAACAAATCGAGGGGTAGCATGTCCCAAAAAATTATCTCACAAATGGGGTAGCATGCCCGGAGAAAAACAAACCGAATAATCGAGGTAGCATGCCCCGGAAAAGATCGATCCAATGACGAGGTAGCATGTCCCAAAAAGCAAATGAATGGGGTATCATGCCCCAGAGAGAGATTCAAAACACTTGCAAATGGGGTAGTATGGGGTAGCATGCCACGAAAAATTTAACTCAAGACGTGGGGTATGATGCCCCGGAACATTGTCACAAACAAATGGGGTAGCATGTCCCGAAAAATCATCACAAACAAATGGGGTTGCATGCCCCCATTTACTATTTATCAAAATTTTGAGCCCAAGGGGCCCTACATATGTGCGTTCATCAGGAATTCAAGAAATGTTCATCGAGTGCCTTTCAACTTAATACAACATGCTTTTGGAGAAGAGGTTTCCTCCTTTTTTTCTTTTCTTTTTAGGTACCCGCGTTTGAGATGCGTGCCTCTGTGTCAAAATGTTTCTCAAATTTTTTTTCTTTATACGCAGGGATCCCATGGTCATATCTAGGTCTGAATTTTTGCAAACGAGAGCACACAATCACACTTGACATCGTCTAGACAAATGCACTACATTCATTATGGATGTAAACAAAATAAGTAAATGAACCCCAAATTCGATCTTTATCAACCTTTGGACTTTTATTAATGAAAGGCACCGAACCCAAGTTGGGCTTCCTACGTATTCATGACTCAGTCTTTTTCCCTTTTTTTTCGCGAGTACATGAAATCATTTCTCCGTTGTTCATTTTACAATAATTCGGCAGACTATACGTAGTATTTCTTCAATTGATCCATATTTACTGGCTCTGAATACTCGTTCCTGTCTAGATCCCAAATCTTTGTTGCACTCCTGACAAAATTTCCTAGATAACATAGGGTCCAATCCATTTAGCCTTGAACTTTCCCCTTGGGTCATGCACGGATTGTCTGACTTCTTTCAAAACCAAATCCCCTTCCCTCAGCCCTCTTTCTTTAACTCGCTTATTGAAAGTCTGAGCTATCCTTCTCTGATATCCTTGCACATGATATAAAGCCAATAATCTTATCTCATCCAAAAAAGCCAATTGATCCAATCTTTCTTGTATCCACTCTATCTCAGGTAACCCACTTTCCCGTGCCACTGTGAAAAACTGTACCTGCAATTCTACAGGTAAGACCGCTTCCATGTCATAAACCAAAGAATAAGGGGTGGCCCCAATTAATGATCTGATGGATGTCCGGTATCCCCATAAAGCCAATGGCAACTTTGCTGCCCACTCCTTATTCGTAGATATCATTTTCCCAAGTATGGCCTTCACATTCTTGTTGGCAGCTTCAACTGCACCATTGGTTTATGGTTGGTATGGCGGTGATTTGTGCCGTTTGCTTCCGTACTTTTGGAATAACCTCTCCACATCCACTTTGAAGTGAGGCCCATTGTCTTATATCAACTCGCTTGAAACACCATATCTACAGATGATGTTGTTTAGGATAAATTTTGCTACCTTCTTAGCATTTCGTACAACATATGATTCTGCCTCTACCCGTTTGGTGAAGTAGTCAATGGCCATAAGTATATACTCATGTCCGTAAGTTGCTTTTGGAGAAACCTTCCCAATGACGTCGATGCCCCACACGGAGAAGGGCTAAGGAGAAGACAAAGCCGCCAACGGCAGGGGCGCTGGAGTTGTAACTTCCCATGTATCTGGCACGTGTGGCAACATCTCATGAACCTTGCACAATCAGCTTCCATGGTCGACCAAAAATGCCCTATCCGCAAAATTTTTTGAGCGAACATATCACCTCTCATGTGTGGACCATCATCACCTCCGTGTACTTTCTTCAAAATTTTTTGAGCCTCTTCTTTGTCTACACATAGCAAATGGACGCCCGTCACAAGCCTCATGTAAAGTTTTCCCGCACATATAATGTAGCCATTAGCTAATCTTCTCAAAGTCCATTTTTCGCTTGGCGTCGCTTCCGTAGGTAAGATCCCTTCATTGAGAAATTCGAAAATATCCTTATACTAAGGGTCTACTTCATCACCATCTACAACTAGTTCATCCAACGGCCGATCCATCCCAGCTTTAGTTACAACCATAGCGGCAACATCTTTCCAACAACAAGTGTCTAGATAATTCTAAAACCATGGTTCACTTGCCTCTTCCTTTTGGCCAAACGAAGGCCTACTGCTTTTCTGCACCGTTAATGCTAAGATAATGGCGTTACTTGGCACTTCACATGATTTTTTGAGCCTCTTCTTTGTTTACACATAGCAAACGCACGCCTGTCACATGCCTCATGTAAAGTTTTCCCGCACATATAATGTAGCCATTAGCTAATCTTCTCAAAGTTCTTTTTTCGCTTGGCGTCGCTTCCGTAGGTAAGATCCCTTCATTGAGAAATTCGAAGATATCCTTATACTAAGGATCTACTTCATCACCTTCTACAACCAGTTTATGCAACGGCCAATCCATCCCTGCTTTAGTTACAACCATAGCGGCAATATCTTTCCAACAACAATTGTCTAGATAATTCTAACACCATGGTTCACTTGCCTCTTCCTTTCGGCCAAACGAAGGCCTATTGCTTTTCTGCATCATTAATGCTAAAATAATGGCGTTACTTGGCATTTCTCATGATTTTTTAAGCCTCTTCTTTGTCTACACATAGCAAATGGACGCCCATCACATGCCTCATGTAAAGTTTTCCCGCACATATAATGTAGGCATTAGCTAATCTTCTCAAAGTCCTTTTTTCGCTTGGCATCGCTTCCGTAGGTATGATCCCTTCATTGAGAAATTCGAAGATATCCTTATACTAAGGGTCTACTTCATCACCATCTACAACCAGTTCATGCAACGGCCGATCCATCCCTACTTTAGTTACAACCGTAGCGACAACATCTTTCCAATAACAATTGTCTAGATAATTCTAAAACCATGGTTCACTTGCCTATTCCTTTCGGCCAAACGAAGGTACTGCTTTTCTGCACCATTAATGCTAAGATAACGGCGTTACTTGGCATTTTTCATGATTTTTTGAGCCTCTGCTTTGTCTACACATAGCAAATGGACGCCCGTCACATGCCTCATGTAAAGTTTTCCCGCACATATAATGTAGCCATTAGCTAATTTTCTCAAAGTCCTTTTTTCGCTTGGCGTCGCTTCCGTAGGTAAGATCACTTCATTGAGAAATTCGAAGATATCCTTATACTAAGGGTCTACTTCATCACCATTTACAACCAGTTCCTGCAACGGCCGATCCATCCCTGCTTTAGTTACAACCATAGCGGCAACATCTTTCCAACAACAATTGTCTAGATAATTCTAAAACCATGGTTCACTTGCCTCTTTCTTTCGGCCAAACGAAGGCCTACTGCTTTTCTGCACCGTTAATGCTAAAATAATGGCGTTACTTGGCATTCCCATCATTGAGGATAGCATGGCTAGAGCACTGGTGAATTAGTTCCCCCTCCTTGGTACGTATTGAAAGTCGATTGCCTCGAACTTACATGCTAGTTCCTCCAAGTAGTCATGATATGGTGCCAACTTATTTTACTTGATCTTCCACTCCCCTTCAACTTGGAATATTACCAGAGCCGAATCTGTGTGCTCCTTCATTTGCCTTATTCCCATGTTCGATGTTGTTTCAAGGCCGATAATACATGCTTCATACTTGACCACATTGTTGGTTGCTTCAAACTCTAATTTGCACGAAATAGGGTAAGTCACTTTTTCAGGAGATATGTGGATGAATCCAGTTCCGAAACCACTTGCATTGGGCGCCCCATCAAAGTAAATTTCCTAGATTGGTACCTCTTTATTTATTATATCTACATCTGGAAACTGTGGTTCAATTCTCTCAACATTCTCCCTTGGTTGAGATCCTAGGAAGTCGGCTATGGCTCCGCCTTTGATGGCCTTTTGTGATACAAATTGGACATTGAATTGTGACAAGATGGCGACCCATCGGGCCGTACGACTACTTGGTACCGGTTTCTCCAACAAGTACTTAATCGGCTCCATTTTGGAGATGAGCAGCATGTAATGCCCCGATTTTCGTTAATTAATTTTTATGGAATTTAAAAAAATTTTGGAATTTAATTTCCAATTTTACCCTTGCAGAATTTTCGGGTGCTTTGGGTCAAAAAAATTGTTACTATTGATTTATTCTCGTTGGAAATATTATTTTACTATTGGTATTAATCCTTAATTGGGTTTCTTTTGGTTTTAATTGGGGTTTCGGTGTGAAACGTGGAGTTATAGTAGTATTTATTAAAACTACGTAGTTTTGGGTTAAAGAAAGGAAAAGAAGAGACAATGAAACCTAACCCTACTATTCACGTGTTGACCAGGAGAGGAGTTGACCGCGCCTTAGACCAAAACGACATCGTTTTGGGTCTAGGCCGACAACCCTAACCCCCTTTCTCTCTTTTATTCTCCTCTCTCTTTCTTTCCTTTTCTCTCCTGCCGCCTCACCTCTCTCCCACGATTTTTCTTCCCCATGATTTTCTATCCCCTCTTCCGGTTCTTCCTCTCACTCCGGGATCGTGCTCACAATGGATAATGAAACCATTTTCGTCAAATCTCTCTTTCTTTTCTCTTTTTCTCTTCTGCCATCTTCCTCTCTTCCCCACACCACGCCGCCTTCTGTTCTCCTCACTTTCCTCTGCTCGCCGCTACAAGTTGAAGGAAGGAGGAGCTGTCGATGCCTCTACTTCTTCGGGTTTTTGTTTGGTTGATGTTGTGTTGTCTGGTCGACTGAGGTTGCTACTGGCCGGGTTGATGCTGACTTTGGATGGAGGCGGGACAGGTGCGTGTGTGGGTGGTGTTGGCCGAGAACGATGCTGTTGGTGCAGGGAGGCGTAGTGGCAGTGACCTGCCGGCTCGATTGTGGGTATTGGTTTGGATTCCGTACCTGTGCTGTTGTTTTGGTTACCGGTAAGTTTTCCGGCGACTTTGGCTTTTGAGATTCCTTTAATTTCTTCTTGAATATGGGTGTTGGGGCTGAGTGATGATTGGTTGTTGTTTCGGGTTGGTTGGTTCCGACAGTGTGGTTGTTATTCTTCCAGGTAGAGGAGGGATGTGCTCGGCTTTGGTCAAACAACAGGTCCAGGTAGTGTTTTTCCAGTAAGGACCCGATATCTCAATCTGTTGCTTAGTTTGTTATGGATGCTTGGTGTTTGTTGTTTGGTTAATACTTGTGAATATGAATTAATGTGGGCTGCGAGATTGCTAGCTTTTAAACTATAAATTGACTTGTATTTGGGAGTTCTTGAGTACAAATGGTCGTTGGGAATTTTAATTGATAGTTGAGCTTCATGTGATATTTTGGACAGTAAGTAGCATGACAGATTAGTATTTGAGGAGCATTGAATATTTAAATCAGCTCATTTGTTTTTACTGCCCATGAATCAATTACTTTGATAATAAAACATGTCCATCTTGTGTTGCATCGTTGGTGTGGCTGAACATGTGGTTGCCACTTGTGGCCGACTAGAACATTAGAAACCTTGGTAGACAACATTACCTTTGTGCGTATTTGTACCAAGTCTATAAGAGTGCGTCTCACATGGGTTTACTTTGTTTGAAATTCATTTCCATTGAATCATCATATGTAGGTGCACTGGTTATACTAAATATTTACATTTACTAGTCACTAATTTACGCTAAGTGTGAGATGGGAGTAATAATGGCTTTTGACATGTTTCAATGCAAGATTAATAACTCAAAAGAATTCTTTTCCAGTTTAATAGATTTGCCTTGAGGATTGGCACCATAAAACTTTGTTTTTTATGCTTTTGGTTTCTAAATGGATTGTCCAGTTTTAAATGAGTTTCTACATTTCAACACCGTGTGTTTATAAAATTGATTACTTTGAGTTGAAGTCGGATTGGACATGGTTTTAGGTTCGGTAGCTATACGCTGAACCTTAAATGCTAATATGGACTTCATAAGAATCGGGCTACAAAACCAACGGTATAACGGGGTTTAAAGGTGGGTTTAATATGGTGGGCTTTATGCCCTGTTATAAAATTGGATTTGATTTAGGCTTAGACTCGGATCTCTTAGTAACGGGCCTAGTGTACGGTTTAAGTTCAAGAACATATCATTAGCATGATCATTCATTTGTCGTGAGTAACATCTTATATGATGTGTATGTTCGTAGGACGTTATGGACATAGGAATGTTGAGGCGGGATGAGGCTTCGGCTTCCGAGGCATTTATTATGGCCTAGGTGTGGACATATAAACCCTTGTATGCTTTACTGCCTATAATACTCGGCTAATTAACTTGATATGCAAAGTGGTAATATTTGTTTGGCAGTGAATGGTGTATGTGTGTATGCTTGTTGTGCTGATGTTGCTATTTGCAAAGTGTATTATGTTGATGATACCTATGATGTGGTGTGCCTGATTATATGACCTGTTGTTCGATGTGATATATTGTGCCTGACGAGCATGACTTGTTTTGTTATGTTAAAACACATGAGATATAGATTTGTGGTTTGTGTGGTGGACTGCGGGCTCGAGGCCCAGACTTGAGAATAAGATATTAAATCCACACAACACTGTTTGATCATAACGTATGGCACAACTCTTAAAGCATAATTGAGAATAACGAACCATAATAATTCTACTGTGGGCTGTTGACTGATTGGTTCGAGCGGGAAGTGATACCCCTCGGGATTGCATGCGGGATAGCAAGGTATATGCGGTTTAGCATATGGGTCTGTGATGACCGGTTCTACCTCCCTCTTTCTATCTCCCCTTTTCTACCTCCCTCTTTCTACCTCCCTCTTTCTCTCTGTCTATCTCTCTCTCTCTCACTGATTGTATTGGGCCTTGCCCTGATTATATTAGGCTTATGCCCTGGTTGTCTCATGAGACGAGACCTAGCTCGACGCACACAGTAGAGGGCCCTAATAAAATATTTAAACCTAATAACAAAGATAATAATATAAGTAATGATAAGTGATGGTTTAAAGTTTGATGATGACTTGTCTTGTGTATTGTGACTTGTTTGTGCACTGTAATTGCTATTGCTTAACGCCGGTGTATTTGTAGTTGATTTGTATAAGTATACTTTGGTTTATTTGTTGCGGTGAGACAGTGGTTGGTCTCACCCCCACACACTTTTTTTACAAGTTAACTGTTCATTGAGCAATGGTGCATATCAGCAGGTGGCGGTGTTATCCTCTCGTCGGGTCAGATCCATAGAGTACATTGTTTACATGTTTATTTTATCATATGTGTTTGTCTTCCGCCGCATACTCGGTTGTTAAATAATGTATTAAATGATATGTTGCATAATTAAATGATGATTATCTTGTTTATATTGACACCCGGGGTAGAAGAAAAATTTGGTCAATTCACATGTCTTAAATAATTTAATTAGCTATTTTGGGTTACGGGCGTTTCAGTCTACCAGTTGGTAGCGGAGCTCCAGAACTCCTCTAGTACGATGCAGGGTTCGGGGACGAACCTAGCGGAAGCTAGTGGGCCTATGACATCCCGGGGTCTTTGAGGGGGGGAAGTGAACGCCGGTGCCGGGATGAGCATGGACAAGGAGTGGCTTCTTACAGGCTTCTAGACGGTGGGGCAGAGGAACGAACCGAATCCACAACGGAATAGGAGAGATCCTGAGACTGTGTAGGGATGGGGCTATACAGTTGGGACGATTTCGTAATTATATGGGTATGGGACTGTATAATTAAGAATAGCTCAAATGAAATGATTTCGAGATTGTACAAGAATGGGACTGTATAATTGAGAATAGCTTAAACGGTTTGATGGGTACTAACTATATCAACAAGGTGCACCTACCTTTTCGGTGCTCATTCCAGAAGAACTCCAAAGTTAAACGTGCTTGACTTGGAGCAATTCTAGGATGGGTGACCTACCTCCTGGGAAGTTTTCCTCGGAAACTTGTGAATGAGGACAAAGCATGTTGGAAAGGTCCCGCGTTGGTCTGTAGTGACAGTCGACAAGCCGGGACGTTACACAGCACTTCAAGGGATATGAAATAATGTCTCAGCTTTTGACAGGCCCAAGTCAGGGCTACGCAATTTTTCTCTGCCATGGTATAGTTTAGTTCATATCCGTTGAACTTCTTGCTCAAGTAGTAGAAGGCTGCTTCAATACGGAGTCGGGCAGATATTGGGCTAGTATTGAACCCAAGGCTTCTTCGATGATAGTCAGGTAAAGCAATAATGGTTCTCCTGGCCTCGGAGGCTGAAGGAAAAGTTGGTTAGAAAAGTATTCTTTGATTCGATCAAAGGCCTCTTGGCATCCATCGTTCCAATCGGTGGGTGCCCCTTTTTTGAGCAGCCGGTGTATGGGGGTGCAAATGCTAGAAAACTGAGAGATGAAACGGCTGATATATTGAACCCGTCCGAGGAAACTCTAAATCTCCTTCTCATTCTCCGGGACAGGCATATCCTGTATTGCTTTGATTTTAGACGAATCCACTTCTATCCCCCGTTCACTTACCATAAAACCCAACAGCTTACCGGCTTCAACACAAAAAACACACTTTTGTGGGTTGATTCCCATGCCAAATTCCGGCACCTTCCAAAGAATCTTCTTGAATTATCCATGTGGGACTCTCGCGTTTCCGACTTGACTATCATATCAACGACATAGACTTCCACTTCCTTGTGCGTTATGTCTTGTAAGAGCGTGGTGGCCATCCTCTAGTATGTTGCTCCAGTGTTGATCAATCCAAAGGGCATCACCTTGTAACAAAATGTCCCCTATTCAGTACGGAAATACGTTTTATGTTTGTCCTCGATTGTCTTCTTCACTTGGTTGTATCTCGAAAATCCGTCCAAGAAAGATAACAATGCGTGTTTAGATGTGGCATCTAGCAGCAAGTCAATATGCGGCAATGAGAATTCATCCATGGGGCAAGCCTTGTTCAAGTCTCAGTAATCAATGTACATTCTCACCTTCCCATCCTTCTTTGGAAGTGGCACAATAATGGCCAACCACTTTGGGTACTTAATCACCTCTAGAAACCCAGCCCGAATTTGCTTCTCCACTTCTTCCTTCACCTTTAACACCCATTAAGGTTGGAATCGGGGCGCCTTTTTTTTATGGGTTTAGAATCTGGAAATAGGAGAATCTAGTGTTGTGCGATGGCCGGGTCAATTCCGGGCATGTCTTCATATGACCAATCAAACACATCCACGAATTATTTGATTAAGGCCGTGAGCTCTTCTTGGATCGAACCTCCTAGGACCGTGCCGATTTTGGTGACCTTTAGATTATCACCGGCTCCCAGATTGATTTCGATGGATTCCAGAAGTTGATTCATCTCATACATTCATATTCATCATCCATGTAAGAAGTATTGTCACAAGAAACATCCAAGTAGCGAAAAGAGTGCCTCATTTTATTATAATGTGATAGGAGAACATCATCATTTTCAAAGGTGTGGGATGAAGAGAGGCTGAAATCTAGAGAATTATCATTCGACCCTTCTGATTGGAGCTCGTCTTCACTATCGGATTCGAACTCTGTTAATTCATGAGTAATACAAGGCCCTACTTCTTCCTTGACATCGAACGTCGGGAAAATGACGGTTGTTTGCTCCACTCCCAATTGGTGCACGATTGTTTGACATTGAATGCATTCCATCCCGTGGGCTCCCTTCCTATCTTCGCACCATTGTTTTCTTCCTTTTTTGATGACGATTGCATTTTGCTACTTCTAGGGGATTCCACTTTCACTTCCTTTAGCATCTCCTTTGTCTCATGTTCCCTTGACATGATGTGCGTCTCCCTAGCCTCGGTCAGATCGTCGGTTCCATCCTTAGTCATATTGGCCTAACACAAAAAACAAGTGTGAGAGCCCCGGTACCTATGAGCTCTTCCTCTCATTGATCACACACTCTTCCCTCTTTTGTTTTTTTTTTTTGTTTTTTTCTCGTTTTCTCTTTTCCCTTTTTTTTCGTTTTTTTTGTTGTTGTTTTATTAAATCGAAAAGGCACTCTATTCACATGTCCTTGAATCCACAATAAACATTCATGTGCAGGTACCATGTACTGATTCTTCATGCATGAGATGCTCAGGGTATGCAGCTGGTTGGGGGGCCAAAAGAATAGTCGCTAAGGGATAGCTTGGCCTACTCACATGTGAGGTAGGACGTCGCGTGAGCTCGCTGGCCTATTAACCCTTATTATTGCTAAACGGCGGTATGTACCGGACCAGGATTCCCTCACCCTCTTATAGTTGAAGCTTCACAACATAATCCATGGATGCAAGGCACGTACAAGACAAACAAAAGGCCTATATAAATCAATGATTGCACATAATCTCTTAAACCCTCTATATCCCAGCGGAGTTGCCAACTATGAATACCCGGCCCAAAATTCATTGGGCTTACTCACCACCTTCTTCTCAACCGTCATTCACATCTTTGGAGTTACCACCCGAATTTTATTATAGGGAAAAATTCGGGGGAAACCTTCCTTAGGCAACCAATGACTCCTTAAGGCAACCGATAAATGAACCAAAGATGTGAACTTGGGGGTTTGTCATGGATGGGAAGGTGTTAGGCACCCATCCATATTGGGGCGAGATCATGTGCAATTAAAGATCAACATATGTCAATGCACAACAACACAAACAATAGAAACAAAAAAATTGAAAGACAAAACAGAAAATAAATAAAGATTGTGCTTGCATTTCCACCACTAGAAACTGCCTGCATGCCCCCTGATAATGGGTTCAAAGCTCCCGTAGTTCTTAACATGCATCACACAATTATCACATCAGCAACATCATCATCACGTCACAGCAGCCACACAACAAGAGAGTTAGAATGGATTACCTCTTGATGTCCTCCTCTAGCTCCTACTTGCTTACCACTTCTTAGCAGAATTGTGACTCGAATTCAAGCTAGAATTCAGATAGCAAGAAGATGAACCGGCATCTGGTATAAACAGAAAACTTGTATCTCTTCCTCTTAACTTTCCAAGGAATCTAAAAACGCAGCAAACCGATGCCTACAGCTCTAGATATAGCAATTCTTCCGGGACTGCCTGCACAGGCATTCTTTACTCGGGTTCCTCCTTCCTTCTCTACAAGCTTGCTCCAATCTGCCTTCTTCTTCTCCTTCTCTTGCTCTCCTCTTGCTACTACCTTACTACTACTTTTCTCCACAAAATTCCTCCAGAATTTCAGCCCTTTCTAGTGTTCTTAAGATTGGAAAGAGAGAATACCTCCAAGCACCTAAGCTTATGTGTATATAGAGGGGGAAGAGAGAAACTGTGTGTGAATGAGGGTGAATAAGAGGTCCTATTTATAGTGTTCAGGGGGTCTGGACGTGGTGTTGATGTCGAGATTGAATCCCTAGATCCATTGGTAGATACTCATAATCAAGAGAACATGAAAAATCCAGAAAACTGTCGAAACTAGGAGCGATGACCGCCCAGCCATGGCGGTCATGTCGTGGCGACCGCCATGTGCTGGCGGTCAAGTCTTGAAGCCCGCCAGGTGTTGGCGGTCATGGCTCCATGTCCGCCGGCACCAGTTTCCAAATTCGCTCTTTCCTTTTCGGTTTTGATCCTTGTTATTCCGGTCCAACATGATTCCCACGCCGTTCCATATCAAAAATTGCCTATTTTAAGCTCCAAAAAGCCTCCTAACTTGTAGTCTACCCCCACCCTTTTCCTATTTTTCTTTTCTTTCTCTCCACTCCACTTTAATTACCATAGGTCACCAAAAAAACAATTAAGGGAATGAATTAATCAGAATTTCGGACCAAAATTCAGATTAAAAGACCTCTACGTCCAGTGTTTTAATGGGCTAAAAGTGCTGGAGGGTCCATATTTCATTGGTCCACGCCCTTATTTATTTTAAAACCCACAATCATCTCAAAAGGGTCCAAAATAAAAAAAAAAAGCCTAAATACAATAATATATCCATATTTTTATTAAATTCAGACCTTAAATATAACTCAGAATTAAATCATCTCAATAATTCCGAGCTAAATACATAAAAATTCAAAATAATAAAAATATTAATAGTTCACTAAATCAAATTGTAAATACATTTCACCCTAGGATCAAATCATTTCATTAATCCACAGATAAAAATATATCTATAATCCAATTAAATGAGATATTAGTGGATCAAATTTGGAGTTTTCACAATCAATAAATTTCACACGAATAAATTTTTATCGTCAAACCATGAAAAAGAAAACAACCTCATAATATCCTGTCCTCCAAAACCCAAAGTCCACTTCACGTAGAACAACAAAACAAAAAATGATTTTGGTGTTTCTTATTCAAAAAGCAAAGTAGTAAAAAATAAACAGTAATTTTTGGTTTCTTCAAGCATTACAAACCACATTGCTTGTGTAAATTGATGACACGGTTCCCCTCAATCAAAATTTTCTTCACCACAAAAGTAACTGGTACGACCACAAATCAATTTTTGTCGCAGGCTCATTTTTTTTTTTCTCCAAACACAATTTTATTGTGCGGCTCTCCACAATTTTTTTTTGTTCTTTCGCAAATAGATTGCCTTTTTATTCCAATACGAACATTGTTCCTTAAACTTGTGTGCAACTTCAATTGATTCTCCACATTATCTTCAAAGGCTAATTGCGCGACACATTGTGCTTCTCATAGTAGCCACACAGCCTTGGTGTTTCTCATAATTATTATTTTGCTATACTTAATAATAAAACTCCAATGTATCATTTATAGTGACTCTGACTTAAAGAACAAAGCATGACTCTTAAACTGAATCGAATTTGGACTCTTAAAACCCAATAAGTACTCCAATATTCATTAAAAGTAAGCTTAGTTTAGGCCCAGATGTGGAGTGTAAGGCGTGATTCTTGAAAATCTAAAGACATTGGCAAGCGCGTGCTCCTAAGAACTAGCTTGGTGTTGTGGAGCGAACTTTGGAGAATGTCGTAGAAGATGCTTCTGTTGTAGCGGGAGTAGGCCTAAGCCTGATGTGGAAGAAACTCACACTTAAGGGAGAGATTGTTGGGTGTTCAAGCATGAGTAATTATCCCAAATTGGAACAAAAGAGACCAAGTAAGTGAAATATAAGTAGAATGGACCTACGTACCCTTTTCTTTAAGGTTTTGGGTTACGATGTGGTGTCCTAACCCACACATGTGGATCTCACTTGGTCTTTTTTCATCCGATGTGAGACAATTGCTCATGCTTGAACACCCAACAAACACTAAATCCTAAACCTTAAACTGTATACCGTACATCCCAAAACCCTAAACTCTAAATCCTAAATCCTAAATTCTAAACTCTAGAAACCTTAAACCCTCAATCTTAAATCCTAAACCCTAAAAACATAAAATCTTAAACTCTAAATCCTAAAAAACTAAAGCCTTATACCCTTAATCCTAAACCTTAAACCATAAATAAACTCTAAAACCTCAAACTCTAAATCCTAAAATCTCAACTTTATATCATACTCCTCTAAACTTTAAATCCCAAAAACCTTAAATCCTAAACTCTAACTCCTAAATCTTATTCTCTAAACCCTAATAACCTAAAATCCAAAACTCTAAATCCTAAAATTTTGAAATACTAAATCCAAAACCCTAAATTCTCAACATAAAAATTTTAATCTCCTAATCCTAAAAATTAAAACCTTAAACCCTACACCCTATTACCCTAAATCATAAATCCTAAAATCTTCAATCTATTTTTGTTTTAGCATTTAGGGTTAAAACTGTAACAGCCTAGGTAATTTTTGCATTTTTACCCATACCGTAAAAGTTTTTATACAGTGATTTACAGATGAATTTATTCTTGGGTAATTAATTCAAGGTAAATCGGGCATCGGATTCCAAAACCGAGCCTTGTTCTGGGTTCCAGATTTTTCTGCGGATTTTATGGACCAAATTTGAAATTTTTCGGGTCCAGGAATCTTCAGAAAAGTCGGGTTTATCCTCCAGGGAACGGTCCATAAATAAAGGTAAGGGGGTATAATGGTTATTTTCTGGTCCGGACAGAACACGCCTCACATGCAGCACAGTACTGCATAATTGAGGGCTGCTGCCGCCTTTTCCTGTGATACCCGTCCCTTACTAGTGTTTTTGCATGCCTATATAACCGTGTCTTCATCAGCTTCCAGTGCAGCACTCTCACCATCACCTTTCCTTACTCACCTCTGCAAAAACCCACTGCCCAGTACGTAGCAGAACACCCAGTGCAACCTTTCAAAACCAAAACCAGAAAAGAAAAAAAGAAAAAAAGAGAAACAAACACACACCAGCCTCAAAACTACGTCGTTTTGAACAACCCCCAAACACCCCATCTTCACCTCTTCTTCCCCTTCTCCCGCTGCCGCTACCACCGTGAACCACCAGCTCGCCACCATCACCATCTTCTCTTTCCTTCTCCTCCTCGTCGCTGCAACCGTCGAGCCGGCCGACGAAGCCAATGCCGAGCTCGTCGTTCCGCAGCCGCCCGTCTCCTCTCTCTTTTCCGCCCTCGCCAGCGCCTCGTCTCCGCCGTTGCCTCGCCGTTCCGCGCTTCGTCTCGTCGTGCCTCGATCTGTCTGTGCCGCCTCGTCGTTCGTCACCTGCAACTCACCCAGGGTGAGCACGGGTTGAAGACAACCCGGATGGGTCGTGGTCAGGGTCGGGTTGACCCGGGTTTTGGAGCTTGGATTTTGAGCTGGGTGGGCTGATGTGCAGCTGGGCCTATTGCGTGGGCCGGTGCCTGGGCTCCTGCTTGGGGTCTGGGCTTGGCACTGTGCAAGGTTTGGGCTATTCTTCTTGGGCTTAGTTTGATTTAAATTAAAAAAAAAAAGGAAAAGAGGAAATTCTAAAAAAATAATTATTTTAAGAAAATATTTTGGAAAAGGGTATTATCAAAATATGGTACTGGAATAATATCTGGGTATAAACTATAGTATATTTTGACACTTGAAAATAAATGGTGAATGATGATGATAACGGAAAATAACCCGAGGCAGTAACCGTGACGGACCAGTAATTTATTTTATGGCATACAATATTAGTGTGGCATCTGCATACCATCTTATGTGTGCTTATTACTTGTTTAATATAGGAGTTGATAACGAGCAGTTCCCCGAGGAACCAGACCTTGAACCTCTTGAGGAATTTCGGGGTTAAGTTACCCTGCTAAGGTGAGGATGGACAACCCTTTGTATGGTGCCTGTAATACTTGGTTGTGTTTTGTTGTTCGATTGAACTGTTGTGTGCTGATATACTGTTGATTAAATTTCCTGTGATTATTTGATGATATGGAATTATTGATGGTTTGGGCTGATGGTTAACTTGAGATATTGGAAATGAAGCGTCCCGACCCGTATTTACCGTACACAGTAAACACGTGCCGGAACTGTGACGACCCCACCCAACATGACTCAACATACAGTGTGTTCAACAATAACTCGGCCCCAACGGCCCAAAATAACAAACATCAATACTAATAAATCCGGCCCAATGGCCCAACAACAATAATAATATGCACAGCAGAAGACTTTAACTCACATAAACACTGTAAGCAACAACAATATGGCCCTACGGCCCAACGACAAAATAAACAGCACAGCGGAAGACTTAACGACTCACAATGACTCTGTATGCAACCCATGATGCAACTAATGGATCCGAGTCCTGTCTAAGGGATAACGCCGCAGCCTGTCTGGAATGCAATATACCTGAACCACAAATAACTCAACCTACGGGATGAAAGCCCACAGGTGAGGGGTGAGTCCGAAGTGCCCACCGGGTAAACCCATAAGCAAATATACATATACATACACCGTAACTATTCCAAGTCACAACACAACAATTAACCAAGGTTCTCACGAACCTTAAATACACACGGGTGATTCTAGACACGCTATTCCAATTTTATTATCAGGGCCCCTATCACAAGTTAAATGATGGCCGTCGCCTGGTAGTCAAGCTAGCTAGCCCGTGGACCCCGCCCTAGTACCTCCACGTATAACTGGCACAGACAGGGAGCAGACCCCAAGCACACTCTCCCCCAGCGCCTAAATATAAATAACTGCTACAGACAGGGAGCAGACCCCAAGCACACTCTCCCCCAGCACCATAAAATAAGACTACCATCTGGCTGTTCCAACATTTAACTGTGACTCACTAGATGTCTAAGTGTATTCAATTTTATTATTTCCTTTTTCCTCGACTAGTCACTACATCTCTATCATCCAACCATTATCTCATTATCCCGAGCAGGCTCGCAGCCTCTCCGCTCGTTTGGATAATAATCAATACCATACTGTCATCACATAATAGTACCCCCGGTACTCAATTCACACAATTCTACAGTCAACAACCACAATAATCATACTTATATCCACAATCCCAACATCATCAATTATATCAAGAGCAACAATAATTTCAACAACATCAACGGCAACAATTATCAATCAAAATCATCTCAAAACAAACCATACACAGCCACAAGACTTCACACCAGCAATGTCACATATAGTCAACAACTCAACAGTAGCAATATTCTGAACAACATCGATGGCAACAATTATCAACATAATTCATCACACAAAAACCATACACAGCCACAAAGTATCATACCAGCATCATTGGACTCAGTAAACAAACAGCAACTTGATATCACGGGATGTAAATAAATATTTACTTAACCTGACCTTAGCCGATTATCAAATACGAAATCCTCAACGGGTTCCAAAGCCAGTTCCACAGGAATCTGCCCGCTATCAAACCTATACAACAAAATTATACATACACATAAATGCACATAAGAGTATGTCATGATGCCAAACTGCGTAGTAACCCATCCCGATTACTTATCCTTTATTATTTCCATTTATCGAAAATATTTTTCCATATGTATATCTGAATATAATTTCGGTACTATATTTTAATTAAAATTCCTTTCAAAATAATTTCATAAAATAATTATAATTATCCAAAATAATAATTACTATAATTTTCCAGAAAAATAATAACTTATTTATAATTTCTAGAAAATATTTATAGTATTTATCTTTTTCTATATACATATACAATTTAATTTTCCAACATAACACATAATTACTTTTAATTTTAAAAAAATACATACTTATATACATATACCAAAATAATAATTTTCCAGATGAAAATAATACACATATCAATTTTCCAGAAATTATTTTCAAGTTACATATATTTTTTTTCTAATCTAACCATAATAATAATTTACAAACAAAACATAATTATCTTAATTTCAAGAATCAAAGTACATATATTTATTTCTAAACCCCAACCAGAATATTGCATATAATTTTCCAGAATAACATTTACCATTTTTTCAGAAATTAGATTTATATATATATATATGTAAATAAAAAAAAAGAAATAAAACAACCCCAACCCGCAACCAAGGCGCGACCCGGCCGTGGGAAACGGGTCGGAAAACCCAGCTCACCTCGGGTTCAACGGCAACGGCGGCGATGGCGGCGCGGGAACGCGAGGGAAAGGTTGCAGGAGGACGGCGGCAGCGAGGCGACTCCAAGGACGGTGCTAGTTCGGCGCGAGGCGGCGAGGTGGCTGAGCAGCGGCGCGGAGAGTGAGGTCCGCGGGTCTGCCGACGGTTCAAGGGCCTCTGACGGCGCGTTGAGGGGCGGAAGGCGACGGGGTCAGCAGCTGCAGGTCGGCGACGGCACGGCGACCCTCCTGGCGGCGGTGGTGAGGCGAGAAAACGGCCGGAGCTGCGTCTGGTGAACAGTAACCATGGGGAAGAAATGGTGACGGCACTGTTCACGGGTTTTTCTTTTCCTTCTTTTTTTTTTCTATTTTCTTTCTATTTTCTTCCGATTTTCTTTTCTATTTTTCTGATTTTTCTTTTCTTTTCTTTTTCTTTTCTTTTTATTCTGATTGGTTCTTTTTTTTTTCTGATTTTTTTTTTTCATTTTTCTTCTTCTTCTCTTTTTTTCTCTTTTTTTTCCCCCTCTTTTTCTCTCTTTTTCTTTTTCTCTCTTTTTCTCTCTTTCTTTTCTTTTTTTCTCTCCTTTTCTTTTTTCTTCTCTTCTTCTTCTCTTCCTCCGGCTGCCTTCTTCTTCTGCTTTTATAACTGTGATTAACTGTTAATCATATGATTAACTATTAATCATGTGATATTCAATAATACAAGCGGGTCCGATCCGGACCAGAAAATAACAGATACCTCCTTAGTTATTTTCCGGTGTGATTTTCCGAGAAATTCCGAAACCCGAAAAATACCAACTTAGTTCCGAAAAATCCACGGGAAAATCGCGAGCGCGGGAAAACCCTTAGTTTCGAAAAATAACTCCCGATTTACCTTGAATTAATTACCCAAGATTAATTCAACAGTAAATCACGGTAAAACGACTTCTACAGTCCGGTAAAAATCCAGAATTTTTACCTGGGCTGTTACAGACTACCCACCTTAAAAAGAATTTCGTCCCCGAAATTCCGTCTTATCCGTGGGTCCTACCACGATAAGATTCTGGCACACTCTGCCAGGTATCCAACCTCAACATGAGATACCACTTATACCCTTAAGCGACATCTCATCCGCTTATAAATACCAAATCTCATGACTGGCATACTCACACACAGTCATGGACTCTCCACTAAGATCAAGGACAACCTCCGACTCCGAAAACAACAGCTACATTGGCGGCAAAGCCTTCCCGACAAGCTCTGATGATGAACCTCCGAAGAAGCGGTTCAAGACCAACATCATCGGCCTGAAGGAACACATGGTCGTTTCCCCAAAACGACGGAAGAAACGTGCCGGCAAGAAAGCTGAAGACAAGAAAGGAAAGGCGGTAGCTGAGAGCAGCACTCCGCAACAGAAGCTGACACAACTGAATTTCTCGCTGAAGAAGATCAGCTCGGCGGTGGCGCAGATAGAACTGGCGTGCATGGAACTGTTCCCGCATATGCAAAATGTCAAAAACCTTGTAAAAGATCTAGAGAAGCAAGTAGCTCCTTAGAGTACTCCTTCTCCTGTTGTAAACCTTTTATGAAATTAATAAATAAATTTCCTTTTTAAACCAAATCTCTTGTGTTATAAAATCTTATGTTAAACGAAAAATTAAATATCTCAAGGCAAAATAAAACTTGTCAATAAAATATAAAATCAAACATAAAGAATTCAAAAATAAAACTCGTTTGACAAAATCAAAACATAAAGAAATTAAAACAAAACACGTTTTCATGAACGGTGCTCGTATCGGACGTGAACATCCTGGAACCAAGAAACGTGACGTACACGGCTAACGGTGACGTCGGTTAACCTCGTGAAGAAGATACCCGTTAACTCGGAAGGCGATGATCACGAGCAAACCCTGTGCCCCTCGAAGGACACGTTACCCACTTGTCCACAAATTCTGCATAAGCCAAAAACGTCAGTCTCGTCTCGCATCTCTCCACGATGTCCGAACAGCTGTAAACTCGTCGCACATGCTCTCTACTCGAGATGCGGTCCCATCTGTCTAGCCTCAACGGTCACGGATGCATGTGATAAAAGATGCAAGAAAATATAGTAAAACCATGAAAAGAAAGGACAAGGTAGCCAGAGCAAAGGAAAATCATAAGATGGAAATAGGCTGAAAAACTCTGTCACGGTAATCCGGAAAAACGCGTAAAGTATCAAAGCAATAAATGAAAGCAACGGTAAATTCAAAAAGCAAAATCTTGAAAATCAAAAACGGTAATCACGCTCCCCAAAAGTGTATAAAAGAAGGAGCAGTGAGGTGTAAATCACCAAAAGCAATCAAAGCAAGAAAACGCTAAAGCAAAAGAAAACACCACGTTCAAAACAAAACCCCACACGTCCAAATCAAGATGCCTGCTCCCTCGTCAGTGTTCTTCGTCGAAGGTGCCAATCTCGGCAGGAGAAACCGTCTGCGTACAGCATGGTCAACGAATGTGCTGAAGAGCTGCCGAACGAGCTCGGCAGAATGCCACGCCTGGTCTTCATCGACGAGCTCTGTTCGTCACGGTTCTTCGTCACTCCCATGGAAGAGGTGTTCTTCCTAGAGGACCATGGGACACTGAGGACTTCATACTACGGCTCAGCAAATTCCGTGATGTTCTTCATCTCGGATAGGCTTCAAGAGTTCAACTTGGAGTCCACTTGCCAAACGGTGGAGCAAGGTGCTTACTACCAGCTCTCAATGACAGCCCAGAGCATACCCAGATTGACTCGGCTACCTCCAACCTGGCCAAAGGTACGGCTACTGGTGTGGAACTGCAGAGGAGTGGCAAGACGTGCACAAGAGTTCTCACGCACCCTGAGGGACTTGAAGAACCAGTATAAGCCGAACATGGTTCTTCTAACGGAGATGCAATGGCAACCACGGGACGATCACGGTCTGATTCCACTCCGGTTCCCACAAGCTAACCGGTTCGAGATTCCTGGCCAGCGCGACAGAGGCGGCATGTGGTTCTCTTGGAGCAATAGGGTGACGGTCAACGTCAACAGCGACGCAAACAGCTTCCGTGTCAACGTCGTTGCAAATCGTTAAATGTATTTTTATTTTTATAAAATATCAAAAAATCCATGTATTATTTCCTCTTTTTATAAATTATCAATGTAATATTTCTATTTGCAATCAATATATTAATATTTTCCTTTGTATCCAAAGTATCAGTATTATTAATAACATTTGCAATTTCGCTTATTTATGGCATCATTACCTCTTATGTGTATGTTCCGCGACAGCTGGCGTCCCTTGACTGGATCCATAATGCACTAACTAAATGATATAAAATAAATAACAACTGGAGCGAACTATGCAAACAAGACAACAACACACATAGACTGCCCAACAAGACCTAACGCCCGCTCCGCTACCAAAATGAAAGGAATGCAATATACCTGAACCACAAATAACTCAACCTACGGGATGAAAGCCCGCAGGTGAGGGGTGAGTCCGAAGTGCCCACCGGGTAAACCCATAAGCAAATATACATATACATACACCGTAACTATTCCAAGTCACAACACAACAATTAACCAAGGTTCTCACGAACCTTAAATACACACGGGTGATTCTAGACACGTTATTCCAATTTTATTATCAGGGCCTCTTTCACAAGTTAAATGATGGCCGTCGCCTGGTAGTCAAGCTAGCTAGCCCGTGGACCCTGCCCTGGTACCTCCACGTATAACTGTCACAGACAGGGAGCAGACCCCAAGCACACTCTCCCCCAGCGCCTAAAAATAAGACTACCATCTGGCTGTTCCAACATTTAACTGTGACTCACTAGATGTCTAAGTGTATTCAATTTTAATATTTCCTTTTTCCTCGACTAGTCACTACTTCTCTATCATCCAATCATTATCTCATTATCCCGAGCAGGCTCGCAGCCTCTCCGCTCGTCTGGATAATGATCAATACCATACTGTCATCACATAATAGTACCCCCGGTACTCAATTCACACAATTCTACAGCCAACAACCACAATAATCATACTTATATCCACAATCCCAACATCATCAATTATATCAACAGCAACAATAATTTCAACAACATCAACGGCAACAATTATCAATCAAAATCATCTCAAAACAAACCATACACAGCCACAAGACTTCACACCAGCAATGTCACATTTAGTCAACAACTCAACAGTAGCAATATTCTGAACAACATCGATGGCAACAATTATCAACATAATTCATCACACAACAAACCATACACAGCCACAAAGTATCATACCAGCATCATTGGACTCAGTAAACAAACAGCAACTTGATATCACGGGATGTAAATAAATATTTACTTAACCTCACCTTAGCCGATTATCAAATACGAAATCCTTAACGGGTTCCAAAGCCGGTTCCACAGGAATCTGCCCGATATCAAACCTATACAACAAAATCATACATACACATAAATGCACATAAGAGTATGTCATGATGCCAAACTGCGTAATAACCCATCCCGATTACTTATCCTTTATTATTTCCATTTATCGAAAATATTTTTTCATATGTATATCTGAATATAATTTCGGTACTATATTTTAATTAAAATTCATTTCAAAATAATTTCATAAAATAATTATAATTATCCAAAATAATAATTACTATAATTTTCCAGAAAAATAATAACTTATTTATAATTTCTAGAAAATATTTATAGTATTTATGTTTTTCTATATACATATACAATTTAATTTTCCAACATAAAACATAATTACTTTTAATTTAAAAAAAATACATACTTATATACATATACCAAAATAATAATTTTCCAGATGAAAATAATACACATATCAATTTTCCAGAAATTATTTTCAAGTTACATATATTTTTTTTCTAATCTAACCATAATAATAATTTACAAACAAAACATAATTATCTTAATTTCAAGAATCAAAGTATATATATTTATTTCTAAATCCCAACCAGAATGTTGCATATAATTTTCCAGAATAACATTTACCATTTTTTCAGAAATTAATTCAGCAAAAATTAGATTTATATATATATATATGTAAATAAAAAAAAGAAATAAAACAACCCCAACCCGCAACCAAGGCGCGACCCGGCCGTGGGAAACGGGTCGGAAAACCCAGCTCACCTCGGGTTCAACGGCAACGGCAGCGATGGCGGCGCGGGAACGCGAGGGAAAGGTTGCAGGAGGACGGCGGCAGCGAGGCGACTCCAAGGACGGTGCTAGCTCGGCGCGAGGCGGCGCGGTGGCTGAGCAGCGGCGCGGAGAGTGAGGTCCGCGGGTCTGCCGACGGGTCAAGGGCCTCTGACGGCGCGTCGAGGGGCGGAAGGCGACGGGGTCATTGGCTGCAGGTCGGCGACGGCACGGCGACCCTCCTGGCGGCTGTGGTGAGGCGAGAAAACGGCCGGAGCTGCGTCTGGTGAACAGTAATCGTGGGGAAGAAATGGTGACGGCACTGTTCACGGGTTTTTCTTTTCCTTCTTTTTTTTCTATTTTCTTTCTATTTTTTTCCGATTTTCTTTTCTATTTTTCTGATTTTTCTTTTCTTTTCTTTTTCTTTTCTTTTAATTCTGATTGGTTCTTTTTCTTTTTTTCTGATTTTTCTTTTTTTTTCTTTTTCTTCTTCTTCTCTTTTTTTCTCTTTTTTTTCCCCCTCTTTTTCTCTCTTTTTCTTTTTCTCTCTTTTTCTCTCTTTCTTTTCTTTTTTTCTCTCCTTTTCTTTTTTCTTCTCTTCTTCTTCTCTTCTTCCGGCTGCCTTCTTCTTCTGCTTTTATAAACTATGATTAACTGTTAATTATGTGATTAACTATTAATCATGTGATATTCAATAATACAAGCGGGTCCGATCCGGACCAGAAAATAACAGATACCTCCATAGTTATTTTCCGGTGTGATTTTCCGAGAAATTCCGAAACCCGAAAAATACCAACTTAGTTCCGAAAAATCCACGGGAAATTCGCGAGCGCGGGAAAACCCTCAGTTTCGAAAAACAACTCCCGATTTACCTTGAATTAATTACCCAAGATTAATTCAACAGTAAATCACGGTAAAACGACTTCTATAGTCCGGTAAAAATACAAAATTTTTACCCGGGCTGTTGCAGGAAAATTGAGAAATGAGTATTGGTTATTGGATTTGAGATGAGGATTTTAATTGTCACGTGGAAAGTAGTGGTACGACTAGATGGTTGGAGGCTAGTTCTGTGGTGGCCATGGTCGGTTTCTTGGTTTGGGATATTGATCCCGGTTTGATTTGGTTATGGGATGTTGATCCCGGGTTTGGTTTTGGCCTGGAACCCGGAATAGTTAATAACCTGGTACGACCTTAGCTTGTCCAGTGACGGGCCCAGATATTAAAATTGGGAAAAGTAAATTGTCTTTTAGCTTTGGTGCAGACTTGATTAGTGTTGTGTTTGATTGTGACTGTTGCTTCTGTTTATTTCCTAAGGTATTATGGTTGCCTGCATATTATTGTTTATCCATGATTGTGCTTAAATGCACCGGTGAGCGTTTCGAACTCACCCCTCGCCTGCGTGGTTTCATCACGTAGGTGGAGTTTGTTCGTAGTACAGGTACGTTGTTCGTCCGGCTACTGCTTTCTTCTCCACCTGACCCCAGATCCATACCTCCGTTGTATGTGCATATAAGACTTCCGCTGCTGTATTTCATATGCCTCTGTGGCTATTGCATTTGTCATATATTTTTGAGGCTGCTCTGCCTTTATTGCTGTTGAATATTTCCTGCTGTTGCTGTTGAGCTATGGAGTGTGTGGTTGAATAATGGTCCCCGAGTATGGGTGACAGTTGTATAATTTGGATTGATGTTGTATTGTAGATTGTGAGATGTACTATCTGTTCTATCAATAAGAATCGTTTCGGTACGTGTTTACTGTGACTGGTAAATACGGGTCGGGGCGTTTCAAAAACCCTAAATTTAAATGCTTAATCATAGATCTTGAACTATAACTCCTAAACATTAAACTTTAAACCGTGAATGCTAAAATTTTATAATCCTACATGCTAAAATTATTAAATTATCAACCCTAAATTTTTAAATCCTAAACCAAAAATTTATAACCCTAAATGCTAAAACAAAAATAGAATTAAGGTTTTAAGGTTTAGGATTTAAGATTTAGGTTTGTACAATTTTAAGGTTAAGGTTTTTAAGATTTAGGGTTTTGGCCCTAATTTCTAAAATAAAAAAGAGTTTAAGGTTTTAGGATCTAGGGTTTAGGGTTTAGAATTTAAGATTTGGGATTTAGGATTTAGGGTATTATAATTTAAGGATTAAGGCTTTAAGTTTTTAGGATTATAGGTTTTAGGTTTTTGGGTTAAGAATTTAGGGTATAGAGTTTAGGATTTTAGATTTAGAGTTTAGGGTTTAGGATTTAGAGTTTGGAGCTTAAGGCTTTTAGGATTTAAAGTTTAGGGGTTTAGGATACACAATTAAGGGTTTTAGAATTCAGAGTTTGGAATTTTAGAGTTTAAGGTTTAGTGTTTTAACATTTATGGTTTAGGATTTGGGATTTAAGGTTTAGTGTTTCAAAATTTTAATTTTTCTTACTTTAGGATTTTAGATTTTTAGGGTTTAAGATTTAGGATTGAGAGTTTAATGTTTTTAGGGTTTAGAATTTTTGATTTTGGATTTAGTTTCGGATTTTAGGATTTACGATTTAGGATTTAGGATTTTTTAGGTTTAGAGTTTAAAGGTTTAGGGTATAAAGTTGAAGGTTTGGTTTAGGGTTTTGAACAAGTACTATGATTGGATGTTGTATTTTTTTTTATTTTTACGACTATGGTTCGAGTCTTTTCTTTCTCATTTTTTTATTATTTTATGAGGGATCATAACAAATATTTAAGAAAATTATAGGGACTAAATAATATTGTGTAGACGTATAGGGAGTAAATGTATGCAAAGATAACAAAAAATTGAACAAGAACCTGAACTGAGACTCATATAGTATTCGTTTTTATTTTTTTTGTTATAGTACTCAAACGAGTTTTCGCTATAAGTTATAGGACCTACAATGTAATTTCCTATTCTGGCGGTCCTCTGACCATGCGGACTATCATAGAGGAAGTAGATGTTCCTTTTGGTCGAAACCGAGATCTTGTTATATTGATAATACTTCAAAACACAATTCAAAAGATGGGTGCCTAGCCCATGTATAACTTCTCCTCCTCTAACAAGCCTAGTATCTCATTTGGAGGAGAAGGAAGAATTGGTTAGCTCATTATAAAAGGCAAGTGCCAAATTAGCAAAAAAAAATAAACGCTGCTTTACTGGCACTACTATATACAAAAGAGACCATCCAGTGCTCGTGAGTTCCTAACCGGACTTGGATGTCTGCTGCCCTATCTCTAAATTCTCCATCCCACAACACGTTATCATTAATCAAATGCACAACTACCACTGATATGGAAAAATATAGAGAGAAAATAGAAATTGTATTAATCTCTCCAATTTGCCATTGGTTTTGTACAAAATGGGAATAAAGTATTTTTTCATCCTTGTATTAGACCTCAAAGTTGGAAGTCATCCCTCTATTAGATTTTGGCTTGTTTCAATCCCTCTATTTGTGAATTTTGTCTTATTTTCATCCTTGTATTCGCCTTTTTGGCTTATTTAGAGGGATGAAAACAAGCCAAAATCCATGGACAAAGGGATGAAAACAGACCAAAACCAATACAAGGATGGCTTTCAACTTTATGGTCTAACACAAGGATGAAATACACTATTTTGGTGGCCACGCTTTTCCGTGGTATGCTCCATGATTTAGGGAGTGGGTAAACAACTTCTTGACCAAGCCTTGCCTTGTCATGCTTGAGAAGTCAGATGCCACGTGGTTCCCGTTGGATTCTGGGATTGCCATGGAGCTTCCTCGGGGAAGCTGTGGGGAGTCTCCTTTGAGCTAGTGATGCAAATCACCTTGGCAAGCTTAGAGACTGGAAGAATAATGCACGCCAAGGCGACAATGGAGGAAGCAATAACGACAAGTAAGGAACTTGGATGTATTCTAACATGCTCGAAGTTCATCATCACAAGCTCACTTTTAGAATCATGTCCAAGATTCGTTCTCACAAGAAATTCAAGAAGAGATGGAGAATAAGCTTGGAGAAGAGTGGGGCCCATGATGACAATCTAGCTAGAGAAAGTGGGGTCCACGTCGATTAAAAAGTCAAAAACCTAGTCCAACTTGGTAGAGGTGGCCGACTTGACTTTTAGAGTTAGAAGACAATTTTGTGTTGTCTTCCCTTTGGAGTTGGAAAACAATTTTGTTTTGTCTTTCTTTTAGAGTAAGAAGGCAATTTTGTTTTGTCTTCCTTTTAGGGTTGGAAGACAGTTTTGTTTTGTCTTCCTTTTAGAAGACAATTTTATTTTGTCCTCCTAGGGTTGGTGCCAACTTGGGGAGTCCCATAAATAGGCCCCTTGGGATGTTTATTAAGCACACATGACAATTGATATTTGATAATAAAGTTTGAGGTTTTCTTACCTTGGTTTTATTTGCAAGTTAGAATTGAATACTCTCTTGTTTATTTTAGGGATTGTGTTTACTTATCAAGTAATTGATTACTTGTGGCGTTTACAAGATTCCTTGTGTTTATTACTCTATTGTTGCTTAATGCCTTTGTTGTGTTTTGAGGTGATAGAGGTATTGACTAAAGCCTTTGTTTGAATTGGTTTCTGATCTTGGTAGCGGAGCCTAGGTATCAATTTCAACTACGTATCCCTTTACTTTTCTGCAATTTAGTTTTCTGTTCTTGTGTTCTTGTGTGTTGCCGAAATTTATCAAAAAAAAAAATTCGATTCCTTTTCTTTTATTGTGGTAGTAGTCGATTTCAGTTAGTATAATATAATATAAAAAAAAAATTTGTTGCGATTATGTGTGTAGTCGATTTGGTGGAATATTGGAATTTCTTTGTTGGTTGTTATTGTGTTGATTGTGGAATCGATTTGGTGGCAGCAAATAGTTTTTTTTTAAAAAAAAAAATTGAAATCGACTTGGTGATTGAAGGAATTCGGCAGGTATTGATTTGAATTGCAGGAATTTGCTTGATTGGGATACTTTCCGCGGGTTGTTAGGGTATCTAGTTGGGTAACTTTCTTTGATTCTGCTTATTTGATTGTGTTCTTTATTTCAGCTTTTCTAAATTGAGCAATCTTTGTCTCTTATTGTTCAATTATTATAAGAATCCTCACATACAATTTTCTTGTTCTTTGTGTGTGACTATCTTTTCTTTCCGGAGTTAATTTTGCCTCTAGAATTTGAATTGTCTATTTTCTTGATAGGAAATCTTTGACTCTTTCTTGAAGTGTTGCAGGTTTGTTTATTATTTGATAAGATTTACTGATCCCAAAGAGTAAACAAAGTGAGATTTCAAGAGAAGTAAAAGGCGAGTGTTACATCTATTGCCAAATTGAGAGCAAACATGAGAGAACACAAAAAGAGTGTAAACACATGAGGGAGTGGTGAGGAAATATTTTCTACTAACACTTTCTTGCAGGTTAACATCATGGAATATTGGAGATACGATAGAGAAGCCTATAGAGGTCGATATGTTGATCGAACTGATAGGGATGTTGAAGGCATTAACATGAAGATTTCCTCTTTTCAAGGCAAAAATGATCCAGAAGCTTATTTGAAGTGGGAGAAAAGAGTGGAGATGATATTTGATTGCCATAACTACACCGAGGCAAAGAAGGTAAAATTGGCGGTTGATGAGTTTACTGACTATGCTTTGGTTTGGTGGCACAACCTTATGTTGGACAGGAGGTACAATTATGAGGAACCTATCAATACTTGGACTGAGATGAAGAAAATTATGAGGAAGAGATTTGTTCCTGCCTATTACCATAGGGAGCTGCATCAAAAGCATCAAACATTGTAGCAAGATTCCATGAGTATTGAAGAGCATTAAAATGATGATTGGCATAGAGAGACTTCAGCTAATAGTGCAATGAGGATGCAAAATGCCTGGAAATCGAATCCTGTGCATTTTGACTGTGGCAAAGTACCTAAGGAAGAATTTTCGGATACTAGGCGTGTGCCGAATGCTCAAGTCAAGGAAGATGCTGTTGAGCAAAGCGCGAATATTTTCCAAACAAGATGCTTGGTGAATGACAAAGCATGTAGCTTGATTATTGATGGAGGAAGCTGCATCAATATGGTTAGTTCAATGCTAGTGGATCGCATGGAATTAGCATGGCAAAAGCATCCTAAACCTTACAAGCTACAAAGGAAGAATGACATGGGAGAACTCGAGGTAACAAAACAAGTCCTTGTTTCCTTTTCCATTGGCAGGTATTTTGACCAAGTATTGTGTGAAGTTGTGCCTATGGATACGTGTCATCTATTGTTTGGTAAACCTTGGCATTATGATAGGGGAGTGGTTCATGATGAAATTAAGGATAGGTACTTATTCACCATGGGAGATAGAAAGGTTATACTTGCACCATTACCTCCATACGAAGTTTATGAAGATCAAATGAATGTGAAGCGAAGTGTGGAGGCATGGAAAACAGAGAAAGAGGCCGAATCTTGTAACACTAGTGAGAACGAGAGGAAGGCTGAGAGCCTTGCAAAAGGTGAGCTAGAGAGGAAGGCTGAGAGCCTTGCAAAAGGTGAGGAGAGTTCAAAAGAAAATATAAGAGAAGAAAAGAAAGAGGAAGCCGAGAGTGAGAGAAGAAAAGAGATAAAAGAAACCTCAAAAGAAGTTATGTTAAAAGGCTCAAATGAGAGAGAAGTGAGGGTTGAATATGAGGAAAAGAAGAGTTTGTTTGTACTCTTATACAAAGAACCTTGGTTTAAAGCTAACCTTAACCCTTGTCTTTCTAGATGTGATGTGTTTCTTTTGCAGGTTCCTAAAGATGCTTGTCCTAAAAGATTGCCGGCCCTAGGAGAAGAAGGTTCTATACATAGGGCGCTGATTACAATCAAAAGGGAGCATCAGGTTTTATGTTCCTTTTCTATGACTTTAATGCCTAAATTAGACAACATGATGAGTAATTTAAATTCTTACTTTATTCGTTTTCATCCACATAGATTACTTGTTATGCATACTTCTGAGTTATTGTTTTTGAAGGAACAAATTAATGCTACTTGCATGTTGCTTGATCCGGAAGGCCAAGCTAGAAGCTTGAAGCTTGGTCCTTTGTGCATTGTGATTGGTTCGCAAGGTGAGTATAGTGTTCGTACTACTTTCGATTTTGCTAAATTTCCTCCAATTGATTTTGTAGGTATCGATTCAAGGACGAATCATTTTGAGGAGGGAGGGAATGATGCAAATCACCTTGGCAAGCTTAGAGACTGGAAGAATAATGCACGCCAAGGCGACAATGGAGGAAGCAATAACGACAAGTAAGGAACTTGGATGTATTCTAACAAGCTCGAAGTTCATCATCACAAGCTCACTTTTCGAATCATGTCCAAGATTCGTTCTCACAAGAAATTCACGAAGAGATGGAGAATAAGCTTGGAAAAGAGTGGGGCCCACGATGACAATCTAGCTGGAGAAAGTGGGGTCCACGTCGATAAAAAAGTCAAAAATCTAGTCCAACTAGGTAGAGGTGGCCAACTTGACTTTTAGAGTTAGAAGACAATTTTGTGTTGTCTCCCCTTTAGAGTTGGAAAACAATTTTGTTTTGTCTTCCTTTTAGAGTAAGAAGGCAATTTTGTTTTGTCTTCCTTTTAGGGTTAGAAGACAATTTTGTTTTGTCTTCCTTTTAGAAGACAATTTTGTTTTGTCCTCCTAGGGTTGGTGCCAACTTGGGGAGTCCCATAAATAGGCCCCTTGGGATGTTTATTAAGCACACATGACAATTGATATTTGATAATAAAGTTTGAGGTTTTCTTACCTTGGTTTTGTTTGCAAGTTAGAATTGAATTCTCTCTTGTTTATTTTAGGGATTGTGTTTACTTATCAAGTAATTGATTACTTGTGGCGTTTACAAGATTCCTTGTGTTTATTACTCTATTGTTGCTTAATGCCTTTGTTGTGTTTTGAGGTGATAGAGGTATTCACTAAAGCCTTTGGTTGAATTGGTTTCTGATCTTGGTAGCGGAGCCTAGGTATCAATTTCAACTACGTATCCCTTTACTTTTCTGCAATTTAGTTTTCTGTTCTTGTGTTCTTGTGTGTTGCCGAAATTTATCAAAAAAAAATAATTCGATTCCTTTTCTTTTATTGTGGTAGTAGTCGATTTCCGTTAGTATAATATAATATATATAAAAAAAAAGTTGTGGCGATTGTGTGTGTAGTCGATTTGGTGGAATATTGAAAAAGTTCCTCGGGAACCTTGAGTCTTAGGACCATCTTGAAGCATCCCGGGGAACACCTTGGTTAGTATGGGCTCCTCTTGTTTGTTCCGTTACGTGGGCCATCACGTAGTCCATTTTATGGGCTTGGGTTTTATCAGGTCCACTAACATTTTGGGCCATATCAGCCACTGTATCAAATTCCAAAATGATTAAATCATGTGTATCCAACCTAAAAGCAAGCGGAAGCCCATGCCAAATCGCAAGCAAGTCAGCTTTAAGATTTGATGTATCTTGAACATTTACCATGTAGCCTGAAATCCATTCACCTTGCAGGTTCCTGCAAATGCCTTCCAAGCTTGTCCCCTGTCCTGATGCTCTCTTGCCACTTGCCACATTTATCTTCCAATACTCACACATGGGTGGAAACTACGTGTGTAGTTGAACCCCCTCCCCTTGATATGGTATAATCTCTGCCTCTTAAAAAACATATTGGTTTTTCCATAACCAAATTTTTCAACAGGCCACCCCAAAAATGAGAGGTCAGTCATGAATTGCATTCTCCTGTTTTAGGTTCAAAATCAGCCAATCCAAAAATGAGAGGTCAGTCATATTGGTTTTGCATTCTCCTAGGACATAAATTTGAATTCGTCTGTTCACGCGAGATGGTCCTTCCAATTCCGAATCAGTTTCCACTTCCGGTCTCCAGTTCGGTACCTCATTGGTGTGATAGGCTGATGCAACTGTGAACCTGCCTTTTGACTCAGGGATCTACTGTAACACTTCTGTTTGTGCATGAACAGCAAGCGACCATCGACTTACCGATCCGACTGTTTGAAGAGCTGAACCGACAGCCGGATTCGACCGTTGAAAGGCCGAAAGGACGATATCGCGCGTCCTGAACCGGGTTTTAAAGCTGACTTGCCGATCCGACCGTTGAAAGGCCAAACCGACCACTGAATTCGACCGTTGGAAGGCCGAACGGACGGATGTCACACGCCCTGTACCGGGTTTTGGTGTTTTTGGGTTTTATAAACTAGGTTATCTAGGAAGACATGATAAATTCTATACTACGGCGTGAAAAAGAAAAATATAAATTTGATAAAGACTAATCTGATTCTTGTTGATTGGATTCAGTGTCTCCTTTTATAAAAACGGAGGTGGCCTTATACAGGCGTGCAAATTATTCCTCAACTAAATTACAAAATTCAACCCCCAGTCTGCTTCCCGAATCCTTAACAATAAGATGCAGACATTCCAAATCCTTCCCAAACCTTTTGAAGTTTGAAAACACCTCTGTGAAATATCCTCCTCGAAATTTGAAACTCAAAAGCTCCCACAGAAACAATTTCAAAATCAATGAGCCTTCCACTGGGACTCTCCGTCTTGACAGCCTTGACACATAATCCGTTAGGCAAACTTGACCACCGTTCCACCAACTTGACCCTTGACAGACTTGGCTCCTAATCTGCCACTGGCTTGACAATCGGGCCACCGGCTTGACACTTTACAGACTTGGGTCCGAATCTGTCACCAACTTGACAAACGGGCCACTAGCTTGACACTTGACAGACTTGGCTTCGGATCTGTCACCGACTTGACAACTAGGCCACCGGCTTGACAGGCTCCGAATCTGTCACTGACTTGACAATTGGGCCACTGGCTTGACACTTGACAGACTTGGCTCTGGATCTGTCACCAACTTGACAATTGGGCCACCGGCTTGACAGGCTCTGAATCTGTCACTGACTTGACAACTAGGCCACCGGCTTGACATTTGACACCAAACTCGCCCACCTGGACGACTTGGCAATCCTTTCAGGCCAGCAAGATCACACGACCACCCAGAATTAATAATCAAAGATCGGCCCAATCTGATTGCCCATTACCGATTTTTGCTAGGTACATACAGTTGCCTCCCTCAGCCCTTTAATTAAAGGCGACCGTAAATTGAAGGGCTGCTCACAGAGCCTGACCAAAAATCGTTTAATTGTAATGACCAGTAACAAAACGGTCTTCCCCTTCAGTACCCTTCTCTCCAAAAGGATGGCCAAGATAATGACCACTCTTTATAAGACGACCTGATTCCACCGTGGCCACTAAGAAAATAAATGGCTTTTGGCCATGAAGAAGTAAATGGCCTAATTAAATACCATGATCACCAGAAGACAATTTTACTCCAAGCCACCCAAACCACCCAAGCCAATAATAAAATAAGAAGCTTGTAACCGGTAGGTGGACGAGAGGGTACTCGGTCTTTACCTTTCACTTCCAACTTGTATTCGCATGTAAGAGGCCTTCTTACAATCAGAAAAGACGGAAATCGGTCTTCCTCATCATTGGTCGAGGCGACTTTACTTTTGTAAATATGGTCTTCAATCTTAGCCTTTAAACATGGAACATCTTCCACATCTTCCTCCTCTTTAAGCTCCACGAGGTTGATCTTTGGCCTCGCATTGAAGAACAAAGGCAATACAAAGGTCGTATTGACAAAGGCCTTGACTGGTAGAGAGCCAAACTGTATGGCCTGCGGTATCTCCGCATCTCCCGAAAAGGCATCATCTTCCTCTAAAAATTCCACCAGGTCAATGGGTGGTCTTTGTCTAGGGACCCACACCTTGGTTGGTGGCCTCGTCTGTTGCGGCTTGGTCACCCTCCTTGTTGGTTTAGTCTTTACCTCCACCTGCAATTTGGGTGCTGGACGATCTGGGGCATGGGTTATTGGTTTCCCAGACCGTCCTGACAACCTTTCCTTGACCGATCGCTGAGACTGATTACCAAGTCTCTCTTCCTTCGGTCTTCTAAGATCCTCATTCTGGACTGGCCTAGACTCGGCCAGTGGTCTCTATAAGTATCCGGGTATGCAAACATAGAGTTAAACACGCAGCAGAATAAAGCCCGGAACTAATGGAGGATCCATGTGAAACGGGATAAACCGAATAACAAAATTTTCGTACCTGGTTTGGTTGAGATCTTTCACTCAACTGATGATCCGAATCAACAAGAACCGGACAAAATCTGACTCCACTACTGTATCCACACGAACCGTTGATGACTGCTAGCAACCATCTTAAGGTCACTAACCCGAGCACTCCCGAATCGCAGTGCTAGTTGCAGAATTTCCGAGAGCTAGAGACTAGAATATGTTTGATGTGTTTCTTTCTCAAGTATGAAGAGTGTGTTAAGTCTGAAAAACTGATCAAACCTTCACCCTTTTATACACACTTGTAATGCATAGTTAATTAGATAATGGCCAATATAATGGCCAACATAATTATCCATTATCTTTCATGATTAGGCCTTATCTCTAATCATGTCTCCACTATGCCTTAATGCTCAATTATGCATTAATTATTTATATCATCATATATATGGGATTACACATCATATGGCATTAATTCTGGTTCAATAATTCTGGTAATTAGTGAACCAAATCAACCCAAAACGACCCCGTCCAATCATGGTCTTACCAAGGTCTAACCACTAGCTTATTTGTCTAGACGAACCATGGTTCAACCATATTCTAACCACTAGCACGAATCAACAGTTCTAAGTGTGTGACCCTGTAGGCACTTGTGACGTTTGGCAATAATTGTAAACTCTCATTTACAATTTTAAACAATGAGCGGTGTCTAACAACACATCATTGCTACCCAAACGACAAGCTCAGTACTGATTCATTATGCCTCGGAAAAGTGTCATTATCCTTTTGTCCCATAATATCAAGATCAAACACGAGACATGGAATATGTCATTCTCGTTTATGCTTGATCTAACGTTTCTTGATCCCCGAGTTAACTGTGTGATACAGATACAAATGATATCCCCATATCACTTAATCTGAGCATGGCCATGCATTTACAGTTGAACTCTATCAAGGGGCCCAACAGATAACGTACCTGTTATATGGGTTGGACGAATTCCATATTGATCATACAAAACCCACTACACATTATATCATATACCCAAAAATTACTCTTAGGTTTACTCAATTACGAATGACCAAGAGTAATATCAAAGCATATTATTCACGTGTTGGGAACCTTGATGATCTCAGGTCTAAGGATGGTACATATAACAATCACTAATGACAACATGAGTCCATGCAGTGTTCTTATGTTGGGTTAGTCCAGTCTATAAGTTCTCTAACTTGTACCTGTATGTAGAATTCATATCTCATATAATTCTGAACATACGCTAGTCTTAATTTATTATTACAACATATCCATAATAATAATCTACTAGGGACATTTCAAGAATATAAAATATTTTTAGGTTATAAATATGTTCAAACAAGATTAACAAACAAATTTATTGGAATAAAACCTTAATCAAAATACATGACTTAAATATAATATGGTCATCCATTGATTTGATTGGCTTTTGGGCATTACACTAACAATCTCCCACTTGCACTAAAGCCAATCATCCATGTATCTAATACCAATGGATCTAGTATGACCATCATGCTTCTGCTGTGTGAGCGGCTTAGTTAGTGGATCTGCTACATTGTTCTCAGAAGGAACTCTGCACAGCCTCACATCGCCTCTTTCAATAATCTCTCTAATAAGATGGTAGCGTCGGAGTATATGTTTGGATCTTTGGTGATATCTAGGTTCTTGAGCCTGTGTGATTGTCCCATTATTGTCACAATAGAGCTCAATCGGACTATAAATGCTCGAAACCACCCCAAGTTCAGATATGAACTTCTTAATCCAAACAGCCTCTTTCGTTGCATCAGTGGCGGCTATGTATTCAGCCTCATAGGTAGAATCGGCAACTATTTTTTGCTTTGAACTCTTCCAGCATACAACACCACCTCCAAGGCAAAACACATATCTTGATTGCGATCTAAAATTATCCCTGTCAGTTTGGAAGCTAGCATCTGTGCAACCCTTTACAGCAAGCTCATCAACGCTTCCGTATACAAGGAATGCATCCTTAGTTTTTCTCAAGTACTTAAGGATGTTTGTAACCGCTGTCCAGTGACCTTCTCCGGGATCAGATTGATACCTGCTTGTGACACTTAATGCATATGCGACATCTGGTCGAGTGCATAGCATGGCATACATGATAGATCCTACTGCTGATGCATAAGGGATCTTACTCATTCGCTCTCTCTCCTTAGATGTACTAGGACATTGATTCTTTAAGAGAGTTTTGCCATGTGACATGGGAAAGAAACCTTTCTTGAAATCTTGCATGCTAAACCTTTTAAGCACCTTGTCAATATATGTACTTTGACTTAGGCCAAGAAGCCTTTTGGATCTATCTCTATAGATCTTTATACCAAGCACGTAGGCAGCTTCACCTAAGTCCTTTATTGAAAAATTCTTTCCTAACCAAGTCTTTATAGACTGTAGTGTTGGAATATCATCCCCAATGAGTAGAATGTCGTCAACATACAACAGCAAGAAAACGATAGTGCTCCCACTAACCTTCTTGTAAACATATGGCTCATCTTCATTTTTATTGAAACCAAACTGTTTGATTACCTCATCAAAACGAAGATTCCAACTCCTACAAGCTTGCTTTAATCCATAAATGGATCTTTACAATTTGCATACCTTATTAGCATTCTCTGGAGTGACAAAACCTCCAGGTTGTGTCATGTACACATCCTCTAAAAGATTTTTATTAAGGAAAGCAGTTTTGACATCCTTCTGCCATATTTTATAATCATGGTATGCAGCTATAGCCAATATAATTCGGATGGATTTAACCATGGCATCTGGCGAAAAAGTTTCATCATAGTCAATACCATGAACTTGTTTGAAACCTTTCGCAACCAATCGCCCTTTAAAAGTAATCATATTACCATCCATGTCGGACTTTTTCTTAAAGACACACTTGCACCCAATCGGTTTTACCCCTTCCGGTGGATCAACCAAGGTCCACACCTTGTTTTATACATGGATTCCTTCTCAGAATTCATGGCTTCCAGCCACTTCTTAGAGTCTGGACCCGTAATAGCCTGCTGATAGGAAGTGGGTTCATCTTCATCCATGAGCATTATGTCTCCAGTATGAGTCAAAAGAAATCCATATCTCTCAGGCTCACACTGAGTCCTATCAGACCTATGTGGTCCATGTGTTACAGGTACAGGATTTTCACCCACAACAGCTTGCGGTTCCTATTCTTGTTCCATCTCAGTCTCTATAGCCTCTTGTTGTGCTCAAACTTCTTCGAGTTCTATTTTTCTCCCACTGATCTTTCTAGAAATAATTTTTTTTTCTAGAAAAATAGCAGTACGAGCAACAAACACCTTTTGCTCTGTGGGATTATAGAAATAATATCCTTTAGTTTCTTTAGGATATCCAACAAAAGGGCACTTGCCAGATTTAGGGCCGAGTTTGTCTGATGTTTGTCGTCTTACGTAAGCCTCACAACCCCAAATCTTCATAAAAAGACAAACTGGGACATTTCTCAGTCCACATCTCATATGGTGTCTTTTCAACCGATTTAGATGGAACACGGTTAAGTGTAAAGGCAACAATCAATAAAGCATGTCCCCAAAATGAAGAAGGAAGGTCAGCTTGACTCATCATAGAACGAACCGTGTCTAACAGAGTTCTATTTCTCCTTTCAGATACACCATTCCATTGAGGTGTACCTGGTGGAGTAAGTTTTGATGCTATTCCGCATTCCGTTAGATGATCAAGAAATTCTTTTTCTAAGTATTCACCTCCTCAATCAAATCGAAGCATTTTAATACTCTTGCAAAGTTGATTTTGTACTTCATTCTTGAATTCTTTGAACTTTTGAAAGGATTTTGACTTGTGCTTCATAAGATACACATAGCCACTTCTACTATAATCATCAGTAAATGTAATCAAGTATTGAAATCCACCTCTAGCCAGTGTAGACATTGGTCCACATACATCAGAATGTATAAGGCCTAACAAGTCTGAAGCTCTTTCACCTTTACCAGCAAAACGAGTCTTTGTCATTTTGCCTAATAAACATGACTCACATGTCTTATATGATTCAAAATCAAAAGAGTCTAAAAGCCCATCCTTATGGAGTTTAGAAATACGAGTCTCGTTTATATGGCCCAAACGACAATGCTAGAGATAGGTCGTATTAGAATCGTTTAATTTAACCTTCCTTGAGTTAATGTTATAGATTGGGGTTTCTCTGTTTAGAACGTACAAACCATTGCTTAAATATGCACCACCATAATAAATATCATTCAAATAAATAGAACAACAGTTGTTCTTTATTACAAATGAAAAACCCTTTTTGTTCAGACAAGAAACAGAAATCAAATTCCTGCTTATAGTAGGTACATAATAACAATCATCAAGTTCCAAAACCAAACCACTCGGTAAAGATAGATAATAAGTCCCTACGGCTAATGCAGCAACTCTTGCTCCATTTCCAACACGCAGGTCTACTTCACCCTTTGCTAATTTTCTACTCTTTCTCAGATCCTGCACATTTACACAAATGTGAGATCCACATCCAATATCTAATACCCATGATGCAGAGATAGAAATATTAGCTTCTATAACAAGAATATCTGAAGTGGAAGTCTTATTTCCCTTCTGTTTCTTTACCTCCTCAAGGTAAACAGGGAAATTACACTTCCAATGACCAGGTTTCTTGCAATGGAGACATTTTTTTTCCTTTGAAACACCACCTTTAGGTTTCAGCACATGTGAAGAAGAAGATACACATGAACCAAACCTTTTCGTAAATTTCTTCTTCTTATTAGACTTGGTTTTTCCCTTCCCTTTGCCATTTCCAACCATCAAAATGTTGTTGGATTTACTAGCCTTCATTTGTTGCTCAAATGTTCCTAACATGTTAAGCAACTCAGACAAAGATTTGTCAAGATGATTCATGTTGAAATTCATGACAAATTGGCTATAACTATCCGGCAACGATTGCTGGACAAGATCAACGGCCAACTCTCTTTGCAAAGGAAAACCCAGGCCTTCAAGGCTCTCCCTGTATCCAATCATTTTGAGCACATGAGGTCTGACAGGTGATAACTCAGCCATCTTACACTGGAATAATGCCTTTGAGGTATCATACCTCTCATTCCTTACTTGCTCTTCAAAGAGCATTTTCAGGTGTTCGATCATATCGAAAGCACCCAAGTTCTCATGTTGCTTCTGAAGCTCAGAGTCCATGGTGATCAGTATAAGGCAAGAAACATTCAATGCTTCATCAACATGCTTCTTGTAAGCTTCTTTCTCCGCCCTAGAAGCATTAGGTGTCGGTTTATTAGGAAAAGGCCCTTCAAGGACATACAACTTCTTTTCTTGCTTGAGGACTATCCTCAAATTGCGATGCCACTTAAGGAAATTATTCCCATTCAGTTTTTCCTTCTCAAGGACTGATCGCAGTGACATAGTACTTGTGTTTTGTGCTATGATAACTCTACAATAATCAATTCACATAAAATCAGAGTCATGTATACTTAAAATCATTTAACAAGGAATTTTATTAAATGATACTCCCACTATATGAATCAAGATAATGATAAGTGGGCTAAGATCCATATTTCACTACAAGATAAGTTAGCTTTGGCTAATCACTTACATTATAGTTATTTAGGTAGACAACTCTTTGTCAGTTACATCTCATGTAACTCTTGGATAGTTGAGTGAACAACTCTTGTTCTTGTCTATCTCATAGACTTATCTCAACTCTTTGCCTCTAAGTCCCCAATCCTATTGAGATGACTTAGTTAAGTTCAACCCATGACAAGCAATTTGGATATTACAAATATCCCATCGCATCTTACTAGGATAAACATTGGCACTTTGCTTTGGCAAACCTACCAAGTGTTGTTCTAAGCATAGATGAGTGCTTATCAATGGAAGGCAACACATGAGGAACTTAATATTTACATCAACAAATTATATCCATACATAGCATGCATGTAATTAACAAATTATATATCGTATATACAATAACTATGCATTATATATAACCAATACCAAGCCATGTGACATGGTTATAAAAGGATAAACATGTTAACAAGCAATCAACATGTAAGTCAAATTACTTATAAAACCGCAGGCAGATTCTAAGGATGTAACCGAAATCACCTACAAAATTGCGGACAGTAGGATTTTGTTACCCAAATCACTTACAAAACTGCAGATAGTAGGATTTTGTAACCCAAATCACTTACGAAACTGCAGACAGTAGGATTTTGTAACCCAAATCACATACGAAATTGTGGGCAGAATAATGTTGTAAGTGAGAGCGCCTACAAATCGACAACTCCAACAATTCCAAACAACCAAAACAGAACCGACTTCAACATATCACATATATCAAAATCACAATAATCTAGTTTAAGCATACTATCAACATAAGCAAATTAAACTATGACCAAGTTCAGTCATATACACAATCATGTTCAAGCCACATCACATACAACATATCATACATATAAACAACTAATTCGGTTTAGTGTTTCACAAGAGGCTCCGCTACCACTGTAAGTATCTGGGTATGCAAACTTAGAGTTAAACACGCAGCGGAATAAAGCTCGGAACTAATGGAGGATCCATGTGAAACGGGATAAACCGAAAAACAAGATTTTCGTACCTGGTTTGGTTGAGATCTTTCACTCAACTGATGATCCGAATCAGCAAGAACCGGACAAAATCTGACTCCTCTACGGTATCCACACGAACCGTTGATCACTGCTAGCAACCGTCTCATAGTCACTAACCCGAGCACTCCCGAAACGCAGTGCTAGCTGCAGAATTTCCGAAAGCTAGAGACTAGAATATGTTTGATGTGTTTCTTTCTCAAGTATGAAGAGTGTGTTAAGTCTGAAAAACTGATCAAACCTTCACCCTTTCATACACACTTATAATGCATAGTTAATTAGATAATAGCCAACATAATCATTCATTATCTTTCACGATTATGCCTTATCTGTAATCATGTCTCCACTATGCCTTAATGCTCCATTATGCATTAATTATATATATCATCAAATATATGGGATTACACATCATATGGCATTAATTATGGTTCAATAATTCTGGTAATTAGTGAACCAAATCAACCCAAAACGACCCGGTCCAATCATGGTCCAACCATGATCTAACCACTAGCTCATTTGTCTGGACGAACCGTGGTCCAACCATGTTCTAACCACTAGCTCGAATCAACAGTTCTAAGTGCGTGACCCTGTAGGCACTTGTGACGTTTGGCAATAATTGTAAACTCCCATTTACAATTATAAACAATGAGCGGTGTCTAGCAACACATCATTGCTACCCAAACGACAAGATCAGTACTGATTCATTATGCCTCGGAAAAATGTCATTATCCTTTCGTCCCATAATATCAAGATCAAACACGAGACATGGAATATGTCATTCTCGTTTATGTTTGATCTAACGTTTCTTGATCCCCAAGTTAACTGTGTGATACAGATACAAATGATATCCCTATATCACTTAATCTGAGCATGGCCATGCATTTACAGTTTAACTCTATCAAAGGGCCCAACTGATAAGATACCCGTTATATGGGTTAGACGAATTCCATCCTGATCATACAAAACCCACTACACATTATATCATGTACCCAATAATTACTCTTAGGTCTACTCAATTACGAATGACCCAGAGTGATATCAATGTATACGACTCATGTGTTGGGAACCTTGATGATCTCAGGTCTCAGGATAGTACATATAAGAATCACTAATAACAACATGAGTCCATGCAGTGTTCTTATGTCGGGTCAGTCCAGTCCACAAGTTCTCTAGCTTGTACGCGTATGTAGAATTCATATCTCATATAATTCTCAACAAAAGCTAGTCTTAATTTATTATTACAACCTATCCATAATAATAATCGACTAGAGACATTTCAAGAATATAAAATATTCTTAGGTTATAAATATGTTCAAGCAAGATTAACAAACATATTTATTGGAATAAAACCTTAATCAAAATACATGACTTAAATATAGTATGATCATCCAATGATTTGATTGGCTTTTGGGCATTACACTAACAGTCTCCCTGTTCTCTTTGGAGGTATCAGGTGAGTGAAACTGACCTCCTGCCTCAAACGTGGCATGCCTCTTCTGGGTCCTTGTAAGACCATTTTTCCTAAATCTAGCCTCCAAATCCTACAGGTGCGCAAGTGGAGAAATTGGTGTTTGTCGTGGCTGCTTCCTTAGCTGGTTCTCATGCCACTTATGATCCTTGGGTGCTAGGGGCCTGACCATCCTGGATCTACGCCTACTATTGATCAGCACAGATCGTAACTGCACCTTAGGATTCACCCTCCTGCACTCAGAACATCGTGTAACCTCGTAGTTGATTTCCACTGCCTTCTTCTTCACCTTTGCATCAGGACCTGCAACCTCGATCTACGGCTTGGGAGTATTGATCGGTGTCTTCTTTGGGTAGCCAGACCCAAGAACCTGTAGATTATGACCATTTGGAATGGCCTTCATATTGGGAATGGCCTGGCTATTCTGGCCTTTAGTAATGGCAAGATGACCACTGGTGGTGGCCTTCCGGTCTTGGCCACCAGGCATTGTCTGTTGGTTTTTCTTACTGGGAATAACCTAATGGCTTCAACAGTCAGTAATGCTTTGTGGATCATGGCCTTCACCTTGCAAGGCCAGTGATGGCGATCCTTCTTTACGAGGGCCTAGATCCCTGCTGCCCCCCTGGTGGGCAGGTTTTTCCTTGTGATCTCAAGAACCTGGATGGTGAAGATCAATATATTGATCATCCATTAGTTTATCCTCCTCGAGGTACTCATTAAAGCATGGTCGATCATCATCCTCACCAGGAAGATCAAGGCCAGATTGATCTGGGACAAGATCAGACTGGTTGTCACCAGACCGAAAGTGGTTAAAGCCCTGCCCCCCTTGTTCTGACGTGCCTTGGAGGCTATGGTCGTGGTGAACATTCTTTTCAATAAAGGACCTTACTCCTTGTGAGCCATACATACCGACTTTTGACGAGTGTACCCTTGATGGTATTTGGGGACGTTCCTAGTATTCACCGTCATTTGGTTGGCCGATATTATTGAAAATGGCCTATGCTGCAAGTTGAGGTGGGGGGCCATTATTGTGGTGAGGAATATTGGAGACTTGTTGTCCACCAACAACGTCCCCTTGTGGACCCCTTTGAAGTTGATAAACTTGGAGAGCGATTGGCCATATGGCTAACCTTGCTGTCCAACCCTTGGAGAAGTAAGTTCCCTCCGACCGATGCCACCGGCCTGCCATGCTTCATCTTTCGTCTCTGGAACTGCTTGCCCAATGGCCTTCTAGCACCCTGGTTACTCCTTGTAAAATCCTGGTTAGGAAAATCAAAGTTATTATTGTTTTGAGGGATAAGTGGATTAAGGCCTCGTGGTTGAGTGACGGAGTACTCCAAGCGGTCTATTTTTTTTTTGACATGATGCATCATGTTCATCAATCGCGCCTCCATCTCCTTCTTACCCTTTTGGTTCTGATGCAGAACAATATTTGTGACTACGGCCAACTGATCCTCTGATGTGCACCGGAAGATTGTGCAACATGGACCACGGAGCTACATGTTTGGTCTTGGCCTGTGAAATGATGGCCAAAAAAAAGCTCGGGTATCTGCTTGCTTGCGGCAAAGACCCCTTTGGCCTGATGAAGCTGTGAATCTTCCCTGACTTCTGGCATGGAGAATGCTCAGAGAAGGCTTCTTCTCGTCTCGGGCATAATGAATGCTCAGCAACAAGACTTCAACAGTGGAATGTGTGGGTCCCACTGGGCGTGCCAAAAATTGTTCGCGCACGAACAGCAAGCGACCATCGACTTACCGATCCGACTGTTTGAAGAGCCGAAGCGACAATCGGATCGGACCGTTGAAAGGCCGAACGGACGGTGTCGCGCGTCCTGAACCGGGTTTTAAAGCTGACGTGCCGATCCGACCGTTGAAAGGCCAAACCGACCACCGAATCCAACCGTTGGAAGGCCGAACGGACGGATGTCACGTGCCCTGTACCGGGTTTTGGTGTTTTTGGGTTTTATAAACTAGGTTATCTAGGAAGACATGATAAATTCTACACTACTGCGCGATAAAGAAAAATATAAATTTTATAAAGAATAATCTGATTCTTGTTGATTGGATTCAGTGTCTCCTTTTACAAAAAAGGAAATGGCCTTATATAGGCTTGCAAATTATTCCTCAACTAAATTACAAAATTCAACCCCAGTCTGCTTCCCAAATCCTTAACGATAAGATGCAGACATTCCAAATCCTTCCCAAACCTTTTGAAGTTTGAAAACACCTCCGTGAGATATCCTCTTTGAAATTTGAAACTCAAAAGCTCCCACAGAAACAATTTCAAAATCAATGAGCTATCTCTCTTCGCTTTCCACCAACACAACGGTTCGAGCTTCCTGGTCAGAACAACTCGGGAGGAATGTGGTTTGCTTGGAGTCATTGCATTAGGGTTAACATAGTCAATACTTCTAATGGCTTTACTGCAACAGCTGAACCGAATCGTTAGAAGCAGATAATAAGTGTAATGAATATGTATGATGTAATTCTGGTTTTTTGTGATTGTAAAATATATGACGTAATCGAATGTGTGTGTGTTTTAAGATTCAGCAGTTGTACTCAATCTTTATAATCAATAAAAGTACTTTATGCTTTCAGCATGTGTAAGACATAAATTTCTTTCACGTAAATGTTCATCACACAAGCTAGTGTTTCTCAATTCGATCAATTGTGCACTAACTACATGCTTGGCTTAAATTGAAAGAAATCTGAATATTCCTTCTAAAACACTTAGTCATGAATATGCTACCTAAATTTCTTAACTTAAATGAGAAAGTTAACTTGTTTCTAAGCTATGAAAATGCATCAAAGAGCAGAACATCGATGTTCAAGAATGCAACATCGATGTTGTTGACCACTGCATAAAATTTTGAATAGCTTGGAATGAATAACATCGATGTGTAGAGCACGAACATCGATGTTTAATGACTACTGGAAAAATAGAGTTCTTACCGAACATCGGTGTTTGATACAAAACATCGATGTGCATTCTCAATTTGAGGCTTGGTGGCTCTTATTGGAACATCGATGTTTTCTAGACAACATCGATGTTTTTCAGCTACTGGTTGAAAAACAGGTGATCTGAAAATCACAGAACATCGATGTTGCTTGTTAAACATCGATGTTTCTCCTATTGGTCCGGTTTTGCACTATCACTTGGTCTTGAATTTTGGATGCTTCTTTGGTCATTTGCTTGGAGCATCTGCAATCAAGGTACCAAAGTACGCTTGATGCCTTCAAGCATACCTGCAAAACGAATCAAAAAGATTTCGGTACCCAAATCTTTTTGGGTCCTTGAGAGTGAGTAGATACATGCTGATGATAGACCTTATCTTGTACCCAATGTCTATGCCTAGTAAAACATACCGGGGCAATGTGTCCTATCCTATTACAATAGTCACAAATGACATTTGGGTTATGCATCCTTCTAGGTTGATTATAGGTACCATATTGCATATGTTCATGCAATCTATTATACTTGTCTTCCCTAGGTAAAATCTTGTTTTCCCTAAATTAAGTCACATATTTCCTAGGTTTAGTAAAATGAGAACTTTCATTTTTAGCTCTGTGTACATGTGGTCTTGCAACCTTAGCATTTGATCTAACATTGTAGGCATATAATTTAGCATAGTGAGCTCTTCCACTACTTGCATTTGGTTTGGCATTTTGAGCATAAGACCTTCTATGATGAATATGTGCTCTTGTGTTATGAACATATGATCTAGTATGACGTGCATGTGGTTTAGCATGTTCATGTGATGTAGTATGATGAGTAGAAGATGAAGCAACATGTTTATGTGTCTTAGCTTTAAGCACAGTAGGTTTGACATCATTTGCCACATTAGATGCACCTAATCCTTCTTTTTGTGTTGGACTTCTTTGTTGTCCTAGAAGAAGAATAAGACTATCTCTACCATTAGTAAACTTCTCTAATGTATTCTTCAAATCATCAACTTGATGCTTAAGAGATTCATTCTCTTTTCCCAATTCAACACAAGAACATACATTTGAGGATATCTTCTCATTAAGTTCATTGCAAGACATATTAAGAGCATGCTTTTCTTTTCCAAGCTCATCAATTTTGCTTAACAACTCATCCTTATCATGTGATAATAATTCTACATTATTTTCTAGGGTCTTGTTCTGTTTCTTTAAGTTCTTATTAACATTTGAAACAGAAATGAATTTACTATACAATTCACTAAATGCATCTTGCA
>JAKUCV010006465.1:53660-91556 GCA_028386065.3 Turnera subulata
AAATTTCAGGAGCTTCAGTTGGAACCAACCTACCAGACGTTGAACGAGGGCGGTTATTACCAGATTACTATGACAGCTCAGAGCATTCCTCGAGTAGCTGGAGTAGCGCCCACTTGGCCAAAGGTTCGCCTTTTGGTGTGGAACTGCAGGGGTATCACAGCACGTTCCCAAGATTTTGTCCGAATCCTGCGAGACCTGAAGAACCAATATAAACCCAGTATGGTTCTGCTTACCGAGACTCAATGGCAGCAAAACGGAAATCACGGAGCTATCCCTCTTCGCTTTCCACCAACACAACGGTTCGAGCTTCCTGGTCAGAACAACTCGGGAGGAATGTGGTTTGCTTGGAGTCATTGCATTAGGGTTAACATAGTCAATACTTCTAATGGCTTTACTGTAACAGCTGAACCGAATCGTTAGAAGCAGATAATAAGTGTAATGAATATGTAGGATGTAATTCTGCGTTTTTTGTGATTGTAAAATATATGACGTAATCGAATGTGTGTGTGTTTTAAGATTCAGCAGTTGTACTCAATCTTTATAATCAATAAAAGTACTTTATGCTTTCAGCATGTATAAGACATAAATTTCTTTCACATAAATGTTCATCACACAAGCTAGTGTTTCTCAATTCGATCAATTGTGCACTAACTACATGCTTGGCTTAAATTGAAAGAAATCTGAATATTCCTTCTAAAACACTTAGTCATGAATATGCTACCTAAATTTCTTAACTTAAATGAGAAAGTTAACTTGTTTCTAAGCTATGAAAATGCATCAAAGAGCAGAACATCGATGTTCAAGAATGCAACATCGATGTTGTTGACCACTGCATAAAATTTTGAATAGCTTGGAATGAATAACATCGATGTGTAGAGCACGAACATCGATGTTTAATGACTAGTGGAAAAATAGAGTTCTTACCGAACATCGATGTTTGATACAAAACATCGATGTGCATTCTCAATTTGAGGCTTGGTGGCTCTTATTGGAACATCGATGTTTTCTAGACAACATCGATGTTTTTCAGCTACTGGTTGAAAAACAGGTGATCTGAAAATCACAGAACATCGATGTTGCTTGTTAAACATCGATGTTTCTCCTATTGGTCCGGTTTTGCACTATCACTTAGTCTTGAATTTTGGATGCTTCTTTGGTCATTTGCTTGGAGCATCTGCAATCAAGGTACAAAAGTATGCTTGATGCCTTCAAGCATACCTGCAAAACGAATCAAAAAGATTTCGGTACCCAAATCTTTTTGGGTCCTTGAGAGTGAGTAGATACATGCTGATGATAGACCTTATCTTGTACCCAATGTCTATGCCTAGTAAAACATACCGGGGCAATGTGTCTTATCCTATTACAATAGTCACAAATGACATTTGGGTTATGCATCCTTCTAGGTTGATTATAGGTACCATATTGCATATGTTCATGCAATCTATTATACTTGTCTTCCCTAGGTAAAATCTTGTTTTCCCTAAATTAAGTCACATATTTCCTAGGTTTAGTAAAATGAGAACTTTCATTTTTAGCTCTGTGTACATGTGGTCTTGCAACCTTAGCATTTGATCTAACATTGTAGGCATATAATTTAGCATAGTGAGCTCTTCCACTACTTGCATTTGGTTTGGCATTTTGAGCATAAGACCTTCTATGATGAATATGTGCTCTTGTGTTATGAACATATGATCTAGTATGACGTGCATGTGGTTTAGCATGTTCATGTGATGTAGTATGATGAGTAGAAGATGAAGCAACATGTTTATGTGTCTTAGCTTTAAGCACAGTAGGTTTGACATCATTTGCCACATTAGATGCACCTAATCCTTCTTTTTGTGTTGGACTTCTTTGTTGTCCTAGAAGAAGAATAAGACTATCTCTACCATTAGTAAACTTCTCTAATGTATTCTTCAAATCATCAACTTGATGCTTAAGAGATTCATTCTCTTTTCCCAATTCAACACAAGAACATACATTTGAGGATATCTTCTCATTAAGTTCATTGCAAGACATATTAAGAGCATGCTTTTCTTTTCCAAGCTCATCAATTTTGCTTAACAACTCATCCTTATCATGTGATAATAATTCTACATTATTTTCTAGGGTCTTGTTCTGTTTCTTTAAGTTCTTATTAACATTTGAAACAGAAATGAATTTACTATACAATTCACTAAATGCATCTTGCAGCTCTTCAAATGTATAATCATCATTCGAATAGGAAGTACTTACCTCTTCCGGAGATTCTTCATTTGCCATGCAACAGAGGTTGACAGTTTCATCTTGCTTGCTGTCGGTTTCCTCATAGATGACTCCCAGCATTTCCCACATCTCCTTGGCCGTTGCGCAGTGCGAGATCATTTGATAGTCATTCGGATTGACTGCACATTGGAGCATGTGTATTGCCTTGGAGTGGTTTTCGATTCTTTGGATGTCATCTTCGTTGTACCCTGCTTCCGTCCTTGTCGGAACTTGAACGCCATTCTTTATCGTTAGCCAAGCTGCAAAGTTATTGGCTTGGATGAAGATTCTCATCCTTTCCTTCCAATATGCGTAATTTGTCCCGTCAAAGAATGGTGCACGGGTAGTGGATTGTCCTTCAATGATTCCTGCATACAAATAATTTGAACAAGCCATGGAAATTTACCTCTCAAACGGTTAAGTCTTTCAGAGAGTTAGGCTCCGCTACCAATTGTTAGAACAATAGCCCTTCGCTAGAGGGGGGGTGAATAGCGATAATCGAATAAAAACGAAATAAGCAGGAATTAAATGCGGAATTGAAAGATAGAAGGACACAAGCGATTTATCCTGGTTCACACACACTCTACTAGTGTGGCTAATCCAGCCCTTCAAGTCTCACTTGAAGATTTCACTATCTACGTTAAGCTTACGGGTGCTTAACAAACCGTTACAACCTAGGAATTCTAGTCACAAGAATCCTAAACCTGAAAGTTCAAGTCACATGAACTTCAGCTCTCTTGCTTGAAGATACCTCACTTCAAGACTTTTCACACAAGAAGATATACACCTCTACTTGTGAATCTAACCAAGGGAACTAACCTCCCTTAAGGTGTGTAAGTACACTATCACTCAAACAAGAGACTCTCTCAAAGAGTAGATATGAGTTACAGAATTTAAGCTCTAAAAGGGCAACTCTCAAATCCTCAATAGGATATTGGCTCAATTAAGATTTATTTGAATGTATGAGATAAATGAATGTAAGTAGAGAGTTGATTAGTTTTGAAACATAGCCAAGAATGCTCAATTTGTAGCTCTGAAAAGTTATAGAGTCGTTTGAAATCCACCCAAAAACAACCTTAAACAAAACATAGTGGGTGCTGAAAAAGTTGTCTGCTACAACGGCAAAACATCGATGTTTTCACTTTGAACATCGATGTTTTAGCCAGAAATTTAAAATTATTGATCCAATGGCTAGTAGAACATCGATGTTTGTCTAAGCAACATCGATGTTTTAAGATACAACATCGATGTTCTCGAATATAACATCGATGTTTTTGAGCTTCGCAAAAATATGATGGAAAAGGGTTATGCAAGAACATCGATGTTGGGAAATCAAACATCGATGTTTTATGGCTACTGCCAAATTTCAACTTGAAGACAATTATCACAACATCGATGTTCAAATTCCCAACATCGATGTTTTGAACAACGTTCACAAGAACATCGATGTTTTGTAGTCAAACATCGATGTTTTTCCGCTTCTGCCAACTTTTGTAAAAATGCTTGAAATCAAGAACATCGATGTTTATATCATAACATCGATGTTATTTTGGCTCGGCAAAAATCCTTTTAAAGTGACTGGAAAGAAACATCGATGTTTCAAATGGGAACATCGATGTTATGCCTGATTTTAAAAACAACGGTCACTAGAACATCGATGTTTGGGATGCCAACATCGATTTTGAAGAATTGTGCCAAGGCAGGAACATCGATGTTTAAATTCACAACATCGATGTTCATGGCTCGAAAAACATTTTTATGATTGGAAGTATGTTATGTTATGCATGAGCAAAATTCATCTTATTTTGAGCCAATGTCCTAGAAGAGTTGAGCGTTATACCTTGTACAATTTATGGATCTAACTCTTCTTTCTTGGCTCTTCAATTCTTGTGCTCATTCATTTTGATCCTTTGCTCTTGAATGGTTTCTTGTGCTTGAGGATTGGTTTGACTTCATTTCTTTTTGCTTCATCTTTGTCATGACCTGGAACTTGTTTGTCAATTATCAAAACCTGTAATGAACCGTGAGTTCTAGCACTTGACACTTGACAGACTTGGCTCCAGATCTTTCACCGACTTGACAACTGGGCCGCAGACTTGACAGGCTCCGAATCTGTCACTGACTTGACAACTGGGCCACTGGCTTGACATTTGACACCAAACTCGCCCACCTGGACGACTTAACAATCCTTTCAGGCCAGCAAGATCACACGACCACCCAGAATTAATAATCAAGGATCGGCCCAATCTGATAGCCCATTACCGATTTTTGCTAGGTACAAACAACTTCATCATTCTCCATTCAATTTGAGCTTGAAATTTTGGCCGTAATTTATAAATGGCATTCCATAAACTGAATCCCTATCTCCTCTTCAGAGTGGTTGGAGCAATCTCATCCAGTAAAATATTTTGCTCTGAATACCTACACCCACAATTCATCAATATTTATGACTTATTTCTATGCAATTTTCATCAAAAGTGCATCATTGTTGGATCTCATTTTCTTTAGACTGAGTTCTCCCTTATTTCGTGGTTCATATTGCTTTTCGCAACCAACTAGCTAGGTGAGGTTTTCGGTGTTCTTGATTCGATCTTCATATAAATTGTCTTCTCATCAAATCCAAAGCATCACAAACGGGCCTTGGGAGCCTAATAGACTTCATTGTATATGTAGGCAAGGCAGACAATATTGATTAACCTATTTTCTTTCCAAGCTCTAAGTTTTGCTTGATTTTTATCAAGGATATACGCAAATGTACTCTATTACAGCGGTTGTATAGAAGTGGGATGTCAAGGTGTTTGCCCAAGTCATTGGTTAAGGTGAAACCAAAGGTAGAACTAATCTCATGGGCTTTCTCCTCTAGTTCATTCTTTGAGAAACAAATACGAGACTTTTCTTTGCTGATTTTCTGCCCAGAAAATGTGGAGAAAATTGAGAGGCATGCATTGATCACAATCACTTGTTCCTTAGATGATTCTGCAAATAAAAGGAGGTCAATGGCAAAAAACACATGTGATAATTAGGTCCCCCTCTGCTGAGTGTTATTGGTTTCCATTTTTTTCTTTTTATAGCAAGGTTGATAAGGTGACCCAATCGCTTTATACATAGCACAAAATTATACAGAGAGAAAGGATCTCCTTGCCTTATTCCTCACAAGGCCTGAAAAGCCTCTATGGTGGCTCCATTCCAACAAATCTAATGCCATGAAGTGGTAATAAATTTCATAACAATTTCCACCAGCAGAGTAGGAATACCAATTGCCTCTAAGGTTTCCTAAATGAAGGTGCATTTTATACTATTGTAGGCTTTTCCAGGTCTATCTTGATTAGATATAATTCCAGAATCCCCTTCCTTCATCCTCATAGTGTAAATTACCTCCTTAACCATAGTGTAATTGCATGTTATGTGCCTTCTCGGAACAAAACTTTATTGAGTCAGACTAACCAGATCATTCAGGAGAGGTCTAATCTGGTTCACTATCAATTTTGTAATCACCTTATACAATACATTGTATAATCCAATTGGATGGAATTGGGTAATTCGTCTTGATCTTTTCACTTTCGATAGAAGGCAATCAAGGTGCGGTTAAGGTTGGAATCCCACTGGCCTTTCTCAAAAACTTTCCTCACAAAAGAAACAACACTTGAGCCCACGTGTTCCCATTGTGATTGGAAGAAGATGGCATGTAGTCCGTCCAGCCCGGGAGCTTCTAGAGGCCCCATCTGCATTATACTATCCTAGAATTCTTGGTCAAGAAGAGGGCATGCCAGAAGATCCAATCGTTCTTGCTCTAGTCTCGGGAACCAATTTGGGAACAAAAAGATGGTGATCGGAGGCCTCTCATCCCTGAAAAGATTCTGGAAATACTTCACTGCATTGTCTTGGACTTGCCTCTCATATGTAATCCATTCATCATTGCCTCAATTTTATTCTTCCAACTTCATGCAATCGTTGTTGCATGGAAATAGGCTGTGTTCCTATCTCGCTCTTAAACTCATTTGCATCTTGCTTTTTGGGCCCAAAGGACTTCCTCTTGGATCAACACTTTATCATGTTTCATTTGCAAGTCCACCTCCAGTTTGGCTAGAAATGTAGTGTCTGTTTTCCTGGAACTTTTGAATGCTTTCAATTCTTGTTAATAGCCGCCTTTTCCTCCAATGAATATTTTCGAACACTCTTATAATCCATTCTTGGGCTTTCAGCTTGAATTCGTTCGAGACCGTAGTCACACTCTCATCAACGTGCCATGCTTCTATCACAATATCTGCAGATTCTGGGTGTGTGAGACAAGCGCTTGAATCAAGAAAGGCTTCCTGCCCCTAGGAGGAGGAGGACTATTTTTTAGTAAAATTGGACAATGATCGGAACTTGCTCGAGGAAGTTGTTTCACTGCAGCCTCCACAAACCTAGTCCTCCATGCCCCATTGCACAAGAACCTGTCAAATCTGGCCTTAGTGTCAAGCATCATAGAACCATGGCTTTTGGGCAGAGATTTTAATGCGATTTTAGCTGGAAGTGAGAGGAAGAACGGACTAAAGAAGTAGGGATTGGCTGACCGAGCATTCAGTAGTGTGTGGAGAATGAAAATTTGTTGGATCTCGACTTTTCTGGGATTAAATTCACTTAGAAGAAGGGGCAATTATCTCGAATTTGTTGTTGTATAGCTCCTTCTATAGGTCTAGTACCTAGGTCAACATTCGTAGCCTAGGCCATATGTGAATTGGTTGTTCTAGATAGACAATTTAAAGAATCAAAATGAGTTTCAGGGTCTGGTGGTTTGTTGGCTGCGATTAAGGGAGTTGGGTATATGATCCTTAGGATGGTCTATGGTTGGTGAGTCTATTGGGGTATATGGGTGGTTGCTTGGGGCTAAATGGCTGAACCACATCAGAGTGATGCAATTTAGAGAGGTAAATGGCTGAATGTGCTTGGTTGTTTTTTGTTTTCGTATTGTTTTTGGATTTTTGGTTCGAGTGGGTAACTGAGATTGATTTTGGGTTCTGAGATATGGAAGCTAATCTAGTGTGGGTTTTGGTTGTGGACTCAAGGTGGTCGTTTGCTATATTTTTTAATGGCATTTTTTTTGGGTTCATAGGGAATAGTGGGTTGGTGTGTCTTCTTAGGTTGGTTACATTTTCAGGTGTGTGTGGGCTTGAGTGATAGTTTTTTGCTTGGGTAAAGTCTAGGTATAAGAGATTGGGCTAACCTGAGGGGTTGATGGTGAAGCTGGCCTAGTGTTATCCTCCTCCTCCTGCATCATGGCTTGGAAATGATTAGGGTTGCTCTGCACTATCGCTGCCTACTGCGGCTGTACTGAAATCCATTCAGATGGCATTTTACCGGACGAGAAGACCTTTTAGGGATATTCATCCATTCCCCCTGTCAGCTATTAGTTTCCCTACTGATTATAAGTTGGTTCCAACTGTAGGAGTGCTCTAATTAGAACTAATACCTTCCTGGGATGGAGATCTAAGTTCTCCTGTGGATGGCTTTTCCTTTCAGAGTTCTGCGGCTAGGACACTCTGCCCCACCTTTCCACAAACATATATCAGGCAACCCTTCATAGCTGACCTTAATCATCTCCTCCTCTAGACAGACCATGCCTTTCAACGGCCTGGTTAAATCCACACAAATCGCCACTTTTCCAAATTTTGTTCTACTTGGACTCGATGTATTCCACACAGGCTTGACAATTTTCTCCACCATATTATTTAACTGAGTGAAGATACGAGAGTGGTAGCTGTTGGTAGGGAAGTTTAGAGAACAAATCCAAGCTATGAACGAGTCGATCTTCCCCGTTGATGCTCTAAATGACGATTACCCAGGGTCCTGCAATCAAGGCATGGAGATAGTCCTGAGACTCCCGGAATAATCGGTAAAGAATAGAATTTGTTCTCTAGGTCAATGATTTTGAAGGGTCTTGTTAGATTTCAGAGAGATTGGATTTTGGAGTGCAATGCCATGTAACAGATAGCTCTGCCCAGTAACTTCACCACTACCGTCGTCTCCCATTGCTTATTCAAGCGAGCTTTGAACAGATTAGAGAGTTCCATACATTCTACCCCATCCCGTTCTACAACAATCAAATCACCCTCCTCATATTCAACTTCACCATACTCCGCCCAAGGATCTATGGTAAGGTCCTCCCTAGATCCAGCAAAAAGTTTATCCTTGTAGCTTGGGCGAGTTTCCTACATGGTGGCTTCCACTACTTAGAGCTCATATGAATTTTCAACTAGAAGGCTGTCTCTGGGATCACCCTAGGTCATAGGAATGTCCTTCGTTTCTAGTGGGGGCTGCCCATCTCCTCGTCTGGAGCTTTGGGTTCAGGAGCTCCTGACTCTTTAAGACGAACCTTCCTCGTGTCCCGCTGGTCATCACTTTCATCGTTTGTGTTTCCAGCTTCCTCCGTAAGTTGAGCAGGGCCCATCTTAGCTAATGAAGGAGATTTATGCCGCTCATTGTGGGAAGAAGTGGCTGGGTATCTCTCGCTGGAACGGGATCGCTCCCTCGCAATCTCTCCTGGGCTTCGATCGGTACCTGTTATGGTGAGCACCCTCTGCGCATCCTCCATTCACATCACCAGGACTTGAGTCCTGGTTGATATTTAAAGGACCCCAATCCTTCTCCACTGGGACCAACACCAGTTGGTAATCTTCACCGGAAGTCTTTGTACACAACCTTGCCATGATTCCAAAGTCACTCACTCTCTCTCTTCTTTCTCTCTCTTAAATTCTGATTTAGCCACCCTAAAAACAAAATCAATGCAAAAGTTAAAGCAACAAAAGACAATAATTATTAAGGTCCTCACCGTTAAGAACCAATTAAAAGCCTTCATTATTTATTTTGTGGTTTTAACCTTATTCATATCAAGAGTTTATAGAAAACCATGAAACAACACAAAGAAACTCTATCTAACATGTCATAATGTTGATGATGCATTTTTGTCCAGAAAGTAGTTCCAGCCCTCTGATCATCGCTGCTGCTGTTTTTGGCTGTTGGGAGGTGAGAGGCAATCTTGTCAACAGTGAGTGGTTTTTCAACACATTTAGTAAGGTCTGCTTCCTTGAAAACTTTAATTTCAAACTTTGTAGGGGTTTTCGGATTTTTTGGGCCCCATGTTTACTGGTTTGGCCAATTTGGTACCCCGACTTTTTTTTTGGCCGGGCATATACCCCGAGATTGCATGGGCAGGCCAAACGTATACCCCTGGTCAGGCACCTGCTGACGTGGAGGCTGCCCAGGGTATTTGCGCGTGTTACTGTAGCAAAACGACGTCATTTTAGAGGATTGGCTTTGAGTGAAGTGGGCCCCACTAAGCCACCTGTGTCCGACGTGGCGTGAAACGGTGTCGTTTTCTCACTTAAAACGACGTTATTTTCTCACTTAAAACGACGTCGTTTTGCTACAGTAACACGCGCAAATACCCGGGCAGCCTCCACGTCAGCAGGTGCCTGACCAGGGGTATACGTTTGGCCTGCCCATGCAATCTCAGGGTGTATGCCCGGCCAAAAAAAATGTCGGGGTACCAAATTGGCCAAACCACTAAACACGGGGGCCCAAAAAACCCAAAAACCCAAACTTTGTACAAGCAGTGATTCCAACAATAGTAGTGTCAACTCCCAAACTTTAATTTCAGACTTTGAAATCCCAGATTGTCTTGGAATAAAAGTTCGTAGCATTGTATGCTTTAAAAACTTGTACTATTATATTTCTCTAAAATGGAAAACAACTAAAAGAGCATACCTCACTTCCATCCATAATGGGCATTGCCAGGTTCATAAGAATGAGGTTAAATGAAGCCCCATTGTTATGAAGGTCAATAGCCTCTTTTCCATTCTTAGCTATTTCTCAACCTCAAATCCCTGTCTTTTCATGAGTACAAGCAGCTTGAGTGACACGGCAATCATCCACAACAAGGACCCAAAATTTATCGTTAGCACCATCACCCTTAGATCCACTGCCTGTTTCAAGTGACATTTTCACGTTTCTGTTTTCCCTGTAAGTATGAAATCTCAAGAATTAATTTCTTTTTGTGATTCATGATAATAGAACCTCAAACAACATATAAGGATGGAAAATCTTAGATCTATGTACTTCTTCTATTAAAATACAACAAGCTAACATTCAGTTGACATTTTTGTTGAAAAAGGTGCATTCATTCATTACAAATAGAGAGCAATATTGTATGAAAACAACAGTTAACAAAAAGGAAGATTTTTTTTTTTTGTCCAAAGAAAAAGGAGGATGTTGATGATAGAAATTCAGAATAATGAATTGCTATAGCACGCAAATTACTACTAAAACTTTCACCATAAACCGAAGAAAGAAACAAAGAAAAGGAAAATACCTATGAAGAAATGGATCAGCTAGAGACTACTAGTAGATGGAATTATATTCTGTAGCGTGGAACAGAAATAAGGTTAACAGAACATAAGTAAAATTACTTGAATCACGATAAACCTGTACAAGAATAAGGGAAATATTTGCGTTGAACGAGTATGCGTGTGGGGACAAATATCCAAAAGCTCTGTAATCATGATTCCTAATTCACGAAAATTGAGCTAAGCAAATTTTTTTTTTTTTTTTGTCAATAAAAATCCTTACTTCATTCATTCACGTGAAAACATATTACAGCCATCATTAGCCAAAATACATGCAAAAGGCTCCGGAGGAGCTAATTGCAAATGCGGGGTGCATTGGCCTTTGAGTGATGTTCTTGCAACCCAATCTGCTGCTTGGTTCGCTTGCCTTGGAATCTTGCCGATCTTCAGGTTTTGTAGGCCTTGAAGTTTCATCTTAACAGCAGTGATGATTGATCGTATCTCCCATGGTATTCTTTGTGATGGCAAAGCAATAACAACAATAGCAAATTCTGTCTCTATGATGGCTTGTGAAAGTCTCTTGCCAATGCATGGAGGACAGCTTCTTTTAACACCAAAGCTTCAGCAATAAGAGGAGAAGGGCAATCTCTTCTAGAACTAATACCATGAATTACACTGCCATCAGATCTTCTACATATCACTCCAATTCCAGCTTTCTTTGAAGCAGCACAAAATGAGGCATCACAATTAAGCTTGATTAAACCATCTAGGGGTTTCATCCAAACTTGTTGCTATGCGGTAGTGAGCCAACTGACTTCTATACCTTGTGCCAAAGGAAGCAAAGTTTGGCTGCTCTCGCCGATCTGCCTCTAATTGTTTGTGTCGGGTCTGGTGGTTCATGCTTGAAAATAAAACCATTTAGAGTTTTCCAAATGGCCCAGCAGATATGTGCAATAGTGTTTAACACAGTTTCCGTATCCTGAGGTGATAAAGAAATTGCCCAGCTCTTCCACCATTGAGTGAAGCTTGTGAATCCTACCCTTAAAATTCTGAGTGAAAGCGGTGAAGCAAACCAGGTAACGCTGGCATGTGGGCAGAAGAAAAGTAAGTGTTCCACCGTCTTAGTGATAATGGTGATCTTGTAACTAGTCTGTGTTGATCACGATAGATTAGACAGTTGTAACGCTGTGGCTCTTATCTCATTGTGTTACTTATCATATAAAGTTTTAGAGTTCAACTGTAATACTACAAACATACTATAATAACAGTGCTAGGGACATCAGTTGATGTATCCCGATTCCAAACGCTTCAAACCTCTATATGGTAGCGGAGTCACAGTGTTATAAGCCCTTGACCCCGCAACCCACCCTTTGACTTAGACCCATCATCACATTTCTATTAAGCTTACCGAGACAAGCTATGCATTTTAGCGGGCTCAGATGGAGCCCTTTCTGGTTGGTCAAGGCGTGATGGGGTACATAAATGGCTCCTACCCGTGTCCCACGCCGACTATTCTTCCAATAAATGAAGGAGATCTGCCTCTGCCGAATCCCAACTACCAACGTTGGGTCCAGCAAGACAGCCTCATACTGAATGCCATACTGTCCTCTGTGACAGTTGAAGTCTTCTCCATTGTTGTCAACAAGAAGACAGCCGTGAAGCATGGCTTGCCTTAGCATTCCCCATTAACACACAGGTGATGGCCATCCATAAGGCTCTTCAGCATCTTGAACAGACCTCTGATGAATCAGTTCTGCATTTTCTGAGTCAGGCTAAGCGGCTTACCGACGAGATGACAGCCTCTGGTAAGCCTCTTTCACTCAACGATTCAATGTTTATGTGTTTCGGGGCTTGAAATCAGAATACAAACCTCTGGTCTCTTCTCTCCAAACACGCAAGGACCCTGTCACTTTTTTGAGCTGCAGAGCCTACTCATGAGCCATGAGTTTATCCATGATGAGTCGATCAAAGCATTGAATATTGATCTACGCCAACGCAAGCCTCTTGAGTATGCTCCTATCCCTACTGCCACTCCTTCTGTTCATGTGGCTCAGCATGCAGTCAGTGGCACTTGACGGGGTCACGGTGGTTATCGCGGGCGTGGCAGAGGTGGCCGTGGTGGTCGTGGCCAATCTTCCGGACATGGCCAGAATTATCGCAATAATTGGAGTCCAGAACCAGGACGGGTTCACTGCCAACTCTGTGGATGGTTTGGCCATGCTGCTTGAAAATGTTTCAAACGTGCATCTCAAGCACCGCTGAGTGCACATACAGTTCAAGCCACCATCCCATCCTCGGCCCCGGGTTCTTATCTAGCTACTTGGTTCCCTAATACTGGAGCCACGCATCACATGACCCCGGATTATGCAAACTTCTACACCTATGATGACTATCAAGGATCTGACTCTCTTCAAGCTGAGAATGGTGCCCGTCTCCCCATTGCTGGTATTGGTTCGCAAATCCTTTTTACTCTAACTAAGTCTCTTAATTTATCCAATATACTTCATGTCCTTTCAATCACTAAATCACTTCTGTCTGTGCAAAAGTTTACACAAGATAACGGTGTTTTCTTTGAATTCCATCCTACTCATTTTTGTAGAAAGAACCAGGTAACCAAGACACCCATTCTCACCGGTTCGAGCATTGATGGCCTTTATCAATTTCCTTCTTCTTCAATAAAGAGACGGCTGGAAGCTTTCCTTGTTGTTTGGGTGGAATCCATTGTCTGGCATAGACGATTAGGGCATCCTCATGCACGTGTTCAGCAACAGATTTTGGCAGGTCAAGGTCTTTCTGTTCTTCCGTCTCTGTGTCTTCAGTCTTGTCTTAATTGTCCTTTAGGAAAGCTTTCTAGATTGCATCTCCCTGTTTCCAATAAACGAGCTACTTGTCCGCTCGAATTAGTTTACTCTAATTTACTCTGATGTTTGGGGACCCTCTCCAACTACTAGTTGTGATGGTCATGTTTATTATGTTCTTTTCCTTGATGATTTCAACAAGTACATTTGGTTTTTCCCAATTAACAATAAATCTGATGTGTTTAAAATCTTTCAATTCTTTCAAAAGCGTGTAGAAAAATAGTTTGATACAAAAAATAAAGCAATTCAGAGTGATTGGGGAGGAGAATATCGAAAACTTAACAAGTTCTTTGCAAACACTGGCATTCAACATAGAATTATGTGTCCTCACATCCATAAATAGCGGGGTGCGGTTGAACGTAGACATAGACATCTGGTCGAAACCGGCCTAACACTTCTAGCTACGGCTAACTTACCCAAATGTTTCTAGCATTTTGCATTTGAAACTGCAGCATATTTGATTAATCGCATGCCAACTCCAGTTAATAAAAATGTGTCTCCGTTTCAACGTTTTTTAAACAAACACCAGATTATTCTTTCCTTCGTGTGTTCGGTTGCTTATGTTATCCATTTTTGAGACCTTACCACCATTATAAGGTGGACTACCACTCCACTGCATGTGTTTTTCTAGGATACAGTCCAACCCAATTAGGATATCGCTGCTATGATCTGCATAATCAGCGATTTTATATCTCTCGCCATGTCCAGTTTATTGAACATGTCTTCCCCTATTCAGGAATATAGGAATCTTCTGCTCGACCACCAACATCTGAAGGTACCTGGACATTTATGTCTCCCACTATTTTCTTTCCTTCCATGCAGCAAGAGAAGTCTGAGAAGTCTTCTGGTTCACATCTCATTACCCCTCCCCCCCCCCTCCCCCCAACCTGAGGCACAAACACCTCCTTCCATTCCATTAAACACGAAACTTATCTCACCAGACTCCTGCTTCGAATGACTCTCATCTGTATCCAGCCGATTATTCACATCCAATACAGACCATATCTCCTACACCAAATCCTATCTCCACAACACCACCTTCGAGTCATAGTTCTCCACAAAGTCAAATCCCATCGCCAAGTCCTAGTCCTGACCAACTACTACCTCAAACACGTAAACATCCAATGACACTTCGACCAAAAAGACAACCACCTACAAAATATTCACCACCTACTAATCTGGTAGAAGTGAAACCAAACATTATCACCGAACCAACTTGCTTTACAATCGCAAATCAATACATGGTATGGCGACAGGCAATGGTGGAAGAAACGAATCCACTTATTACAAATCAGACTTGGACCCTGGTTCCATATAAAAAGGGCATGAATCTTGTAGGATTCAAGTGGGTGTATCGCATAAAGAAAAATTCAAATGGCAGTATAGAGAGATTCAAAGCTCGTCACGTGGCCAAGGGGTTTCATCAATAGGAAGGCATAGATTATCAAGAAACATTCAGTCCCATTGTTAAGCCCATAACCATTCGCCTTGTACTCTCTCTGGCACTATCTCACTCTTGGACTCTTCATCAACTCGATATAAAAAATGCTTTCCTCCATGGAAATTTGCACGAGAAGGTGTATATGATTCAGCCACCAGGGTTTGTCGATGCTGCCAATCTGGGACATGTATGTCTTTTGCACAAGTCCTTGTATGGCCTAAAATAGGCTCCTCAGGCTTGGTATTCAAGACTAACCGATTTTCTACTACTGCAGGGGTTCAATTTGTCTCAATCTGATCCTTCACTGTTAATTTATAATGCTTATAGCATCCGGGTCTTTCTGCTTATTTTTGTGGATGACATTATCATTACAGGATCGAATCCGGCCTTTGTCAAAGATCTTCTCACTCGCCTAAGTCGAGTCTTTGCCGTGAGGGATCTTGGTCAACCAGCCTATTTCTAGGCATAGAAATGCAGCCTACTTCTGCTGGCTTTGTGTTAACTCAAACAAAATATATCAAGGATCTTCTTACCAAAGCGGGAATGGCAACTTGCAAACCTGTTCAGACTCCAGCATCGACTTCTATCACTTTGCGGCAAGGTGATGGAGACTTACTACCTGATCCCGCTTTGTATCGTATGTTGGTAGGTTCACTTTATTATCTGGCCATTACTCGACCAGACATTGCCTACTCTGTGGGTAAGGTAAGCCAATACATGCATGCTCCAACTCAGCCAACCTTGGTCTTTCCATTTGTCGCACCAATGACTCTTGCATTCAAGTATTTACTGATGCAGACTGGGCAGGAAATCCAGATGATAGAAAATCGATGGCAGGATTTTTGGTTTACTATGGCGGGAACTTATAGCCTGGGCTTCCTACGAGCAACGCACTGTAGCTCGGTTCTCCACTGAAGCTGAATACAAATCCATGGCCGATGGCACTGCTGAACTCATGTGGATCAAGAACATTCTGACAGAACTCGGTGAACCAGTGCATAACCTATACTTTGGTGCGACAATCTAGGGGCCACTTTCCTCAGTCATAATCCAGTTATTAAAGCTCGGACTAAGCACGTGGAGACTGATTTCCATTTTGTGCGAGAACAAGTGGCAGCCGGAAAATTACAGGTGCAGTTCATATCAAGTGAAGACCAGCTTGTCGATGTTCTCGCAAAACCGTTGTCCACAGCTCGGATTCAAACAATTCGTGCCAAACTCAACCTCTATTCTCCCGGTGGCTGAGTTTGCAAGGGGCTCTTAGTGATAATGATGATTTGTAACTAGTCTGTGTTGATCAGGATAGGTTTGACAGTTGTAATGTTGTGACTCTTATCTCATTGTATTACTTATCATGTAAAGTCTTAAGAGTTCAACTGTAATACTTCAAACATACTATAATAACAGTGCCAGGGAGAGAGGGCTATTTACCATATTCCTATGATGAAGGTTGCGACTAGTGAGAATGGCATTGAGAGCAGCTCGCCAAATAAAGTTTTGGAGTTTGGGTACAGCTTCCAAATACTCTTCCAAAAATCTGCCTCCAACTGCATGGATGATGATGGGGTCTTGCTTCCAATTGCAGCCGTTTTTTCCTCATTCTAAAATTAGACCCTGACTTAGTTGAGTAATGGCCATCAGGATTATAAGGACAAACCAAAGAGTCCTCCACATCCACATCAACTGGGATCTCCAAAACTGCCTCTGCCTCCTCCTTCATTAAAAGCTCATAAACTAGAGATTTATGCCACTCCCCATGTTCAGTTATAAATGAGGAAATTGACCTGACAGGGTAAATGTGAGGCCTTGGGGAATTGATATTGAAAGGTTCTCTTGTAAGCCAATTATCTCCCCATACTACTACTGATCTCTGCCCTGTAGTAAGCTAGTCCATCCCCATGAAGCACTGTGATCTTGGTTAGCCCTCAAAAAGTCTCCTCTTGGGAAATACCTCCCCTTAAGAATTCTTATCCATAAAGCATTGGGGTTATTGAGAAATTGCTTTTGGTCGGCATAACCAATCCCAATTGATCCAATGCATTTTTTTGCCCTCCACATCTTGCGACCAGTAGAAGTTCGCTATAAGACTTTGCAAATTAGAGCAAAAAGTTTTTGGGAATTTAAACATGGACATGGCATACGTTGGGATAGCATTAAGCGCAGCCTTGACCATCACTTCTTTACCTGAAGCTGAAAGAAGCCTCTACCTCTACGATTCTACTTTCTGTTGGACTCTGGTTCTTAAGAAACCCAAAGCCTGACATTTAGATCTACCCCAATGTGTGGGGAGGCCCAAATACGATTCCTTAACTCCAGCACATCTTATCCCCAACAAATTGCTAATCTCATCTTTCATCTGGGAGGTGTATTTCGACTAAAAAAAAAAAAGAGGATTTATCCAAATTAACCAACTGCACAGATGAGTAGCTATATTTTCTCAACACACTCCATAAATTCCTTCCTCCTCAACTGACGCAGAGCCAAACAAGAAAGTATCATCAGCGTAGAGAATGTGGGTCAAGGCAGGACAATATCTGTTTAATTTGAATCCTAGTATTAGCATTGTAGCATGAGCTTGTTGTTAGAACTCATGCCTCCTTGTCTCATTTCAGGGTTTTGATATTGACAAACCAAGCATGACTCAATTGATGACAACCTTGAAGCAAAAAGAAATTAATCAAAGAGCAAAGGTCTAAAGAGAAAAGAGCACAAGAATTGAAGTAACAGGAAAGAAGAGTTAGGAACTCAAATTGTACAAAGGTTAAACACTCAATTCTTCTAAGACATTGGCTCAAAACAAAATCAATTTTACTCATGCATTCAATAGCATCCTTTCAATCATGAAATGCTTTTTAAGCAACGAACATCGATGTTCTGATTTTAGACATCGATGTTCTTGCCCTCAAACATTCTTTCAAAACAGGCAGTAGCTCAGAACATCAATGTTGGCATCCCAAACATCGATGTTCTCATGACCGTTGCACTTGAAAAATGTTTTGCAACAGCAAAACATCGATGTCTAAATTTGATATCGATGTTCCATCAATTGATGTCTTTAAATTGATTTTCGTCGAACCAAATGAACATCGATGTTCTTCAAGTAAACATCGATTTTCCCATGATGATCAGCTTCAAAATGATTTTACAGAACCAAATGAACATCGATGTTCTACAAGTAAACATCGACGTTCCCATGATCATCAGCTTTAAAATGATTTTGCTGAACTAAATGAACATCGATGTTCTAGTGACCGTTGGACTCAATAATTCATATTTACTGGTACAACATCGATGTTCCCTTTTGTAAACATCGATGTTCTCATGACCGTTGGTTCAATAATTCAAATTTACTGGCCAAACATCGATGTTCTAAGTTTAAACATCGATGTTTTGCCGTTTTGAGCAGACATCTTTTTCAACATCCCACGCTATTTTGTCTAAAGGTATTTTGGATTGATTCCATAATGACCATACATGTTATGAGACATACAAAAGAGGATTTACATCTCTGTTTATAATCAATCAACTCTCTACATTTTAAGCATCAATTGTCATACATACATTGCAATTTTTATGAGCCAATTTCCTTGAGAATTGAGAGTTGCCTTTATAGAGCTTCATTTGTTACTCATATCCACTCTTTGAGAGAGCTTTTGTTTGAGTGATTTTAAGTGTTGTCATACACCTTAAGGGAGGATTGTTCCCTTGTAGCAACTCATAGGAAGAGTGTCTTCTTTCCTTGAGAGAAGTCTTGAAGTGAGGTATCTTCAAGCAAGTAAGTAGAGTTTCGTGTGACTCGAGCTCTAGGTTTGTATACGGTTTGTTAAGCACCCGAAAGCTTAACCTAGATAGTGAAATCTTCGAGAGAGTCTCTCGGAGGACTGGATTAGCCACACAAGTTGTGTGTGTGAATCAGTATAAATTTTGGTGTGTCCTTATTCTTTCAATTCCGCATTTATTTCCTGCAAGTTTTAGTTTCGTCCCGAAAAACGCTATTCACCCCCCCCCCCTTCTAGCGTAGGGCACCTGTTCTAACAATTTTTAGCGGATCCTAACTCTCTGAAAGACTTAATCGTTTGAGAGAAACTTTCCGTGGCTTCTTCAAATAATTATGCAGGACTCTTCGAAGGACAATCAACCACTCGTCCACCGCTCTTTGATGGCACCAACTACAGCTACTGGAAAGAGAGGATGAGAATCTTCCTCCAAGCCAACACCTATGCTCTTTGGCGAATCATGAAGATCGGAGAGCAAATTCCGACAAAGAAAGTTGGTGAAACCATAGTGACAAAGACGGAGGCGGAGTATGACGCTGCAGACATTACGATGGTTGAAAACAATGCCAAATCAATCAACATGCTCTATTGTGCAGTCAACCCCGATGATTACCGGAAAATCTCTTGCTGCACAACCGCAAAAGAAATGTGGGATAAGCTGGAGGTCACCTAGGAAGGAATCGATCAAGTTCGAGAGGCCAAAATCGGCTCCCTCACTGCAGATTACGAACTCTTTCGCATGAAGGAGAATGAGAGGATTGAGGAGATGTTCGATCGATTCTCCAAAATAGTAAACAATCTTCATGCTCTTAAGAAGGTCTACTGCGACAAGGACTTGGTCAGAAAAGTCCTTAGATGCCTCACTCCCGAATGGTGTTCTAAAGCCGACGCAATCTATGAAAACATCGGGACTTCGAACACAAGCATTGACGGTCTTAGAGGTAACCTTCTAACCTATGAAACTACTATTCTTAAACCCTCTTTGCAGGAACCAAAGAAGAAGGACATAGCTCTCAAAGCTTCCACCTCCAAGACGCAAGAGCTCACTGAATTGGACTCTAGCGATGACGATCAAGAACTCGGACTTGTCACCCATAAAATCCACAAATTCATGAAGAAAGAACTTGAAAGGAAAGGAAGGAAGACGTCCGGTCCACCCAAGTGCTATAGATGTGGAGAGGTTGGGCACATCATGCCTAAGTGCCCCAAGGCAAAGGAGGGAAAAGAAAAGAAGCCCTACAAGAAGCAAAGGGCATACATTTCTTGGGGAGGCGACTCCGGCGATGAATCATCCGATAGCGATGAAGAAGAAACGGCCAACCTATGTCTCATGGCACGAGAGGAAGAACCGGAAGTGGTAAGTACTTCTCACTCAAGCGAAGATTTTACTTTTGAAGAATTGCAAGAAGCATTTAATGAGCTTTATGGTAAATACATTTCGGCATCTAGAACTAATAAGGGCTTAAAGAAACAACTTGCAACTTTAGAAAATGATATGGAGAAAGTGTCAAGTGAAAATGAAAAGCTTAAAGAAGAAAATAAGTTTTACGGAAAGAGGAGTGCTAATAAACCAGAAAGTCCAATTAAGGAATGCTCATCATGTAAGTCATTAAAGGAACAATTTGAAGAACTTGAAACAAAAACTAGGGAGTGTTCATCATGTAAGACATTAAAAGAACAAGTTAATGAACTTGAAACAACACCAAAGAAATTTAACACCCCTCAAAAGAACTTGAATTCTCTCTTAGGTAATTTGCAATCAACTAAACATGGAGTAGGTTTCAAGAATGAACCTAAGAAGAAGAAAGTTGAAACAAAACCTAGGAAACCTATTGTGACAACCCATGTAATTGATGCACTATGTGTTTACTTGATGAGGAATGGTGCAGGGATAGGAGCTGGTGCAATTGGCCAGCAATTGACTGAGTGGGCTAGCTGTTGGCTTCGGCTGACTAGCATTTGACTCGGATGGATTAATTAGCGGGTGATTAGTCCTAATCGTGGATTAGTGTGTGTGATCAGTGATTGGGAAAATAATTGAGGACTAAGTGTGGGCTGAGTTGGGGTGAGCTGGCTTGGCTCTATTGGTTGAAAAATAAGCATGAGGTGGAGAGGTGCTAAGGCTTGGTGGCAGATTTTGGGAGCAAAGGCAGCAAGTGGCTGCTTAGTCACCTACTTTCCTTAGCCTAATCTGCCCAAGCCAGCCCCTCAATCCCTCATTTCTGCCAAAACGTGAAGAGAGCTCAGGAGAGAAGGACTCAGCCTTTCTCAAGATTACCCAAGACACTTTCACACAAAAGAAGGTGGGGTAAGTAGCTGGGTTAAGATTCATGCTTGATTTGGTGCCAATAGGCTTGTCTGGTGTGTTGTTGGCTTATACAGTAAGTAAGCTTGGTTTGGTGGGAGTTCTGAGGCTTTGTTATTGGGTGATTGCTATGTAGGAAGGCTTTGGCTGAGGTCTGGGCGTTGTTTGGTTGAATTGATGCACAATTGGTGCCACTGGAGGCCAATTGGTGCGCTGGGTGCTCCCAGTTGTCCGTACAGGGGGCTAATTGCACTTTCCAGTGCCTAGTAGGCATGGATAGGGCAACCTGTTGGGGTGTAGGTCTAACAAGCGCCCAAATACTTGTGCTAATGCACCTGGTTAGGGCTGATGACTAGAGTTGATACGCCAATGCAAGCATTGGTGCTAACCGATTGGTCTAGCTTGGCCAGTTGGTGTGTAGGCTAACTTATATGAGTTCCTATTTGATGCTTTGTGTTGCAGTGATTTCTATTGATGCTTGGTTGTGTGTGGCAGGTGCTAGAAACCCAGGAGCACCAAAGGAAGGGGAAGGGCCTAGTGAGGCCTAAGTCTGTGTAAGTTTGGTTGTCACATATGTGATGGTTCATGATACTTGCTTGCTGATTAATAGCTCCAATACGCTTATTGTTGGCACCAATGGTGAAAATTGATGAAAGATGATATGCCCTGGCTTGTTGACAAGTCCGATATTCGGGCTGTGCATTTCATGCATAACACTTGCATCATGGCACATGCATAACACTTGCATCATGGCACATGCATAAGATGGTACTGATGATGAACCTCGTAGTGCCCCTGGGCTGCCTGGTTTTATGAGATGATGGTGGTGTTGTGCTAGGCGCCGTGTCTGGTTTGGTAGTAATTCACTAGCACTTCCCGTGGCTGTGGGCTAAAGAGTAACATTGTTGGCAGGGCTACCAGACCATGCAGGTAGGCCTAGTGCATCATCACGATAGCTTACCCGTGGGCTAATCAAGGTGCTTTGATGTTTAGCTGTTGGGAGTCATTGCTGCTTGTTAGTGTCACAGCTGTTACTTGTGTGATCACCGGCTTATTGAGTCAGTGGACTCACCCCCTTCTTTCCACCCCTTTCTTTCAGGGCAAGGAGCTGACTAGCTTGGTGAGGGAAGGCCCGAGAGGCGTACTTTGTTATTCGATGGGTACTTGGCCAAAACTGCTTGGGCATATGAGAATAATTGGTTGAAACAACTCACTTAGCGCCCCACTTAATGTACAGAACTGACGTATAATAGAGTGTGGTTGTTGTATGCCTAATTTTGTACTTTAATATGTGATGCTCACGTTGATGTTTGCTGCGCGTTTGGGTTAGACGCCCGTCGGGCTAGCTTCTGCCCAATGTTTGATGTAGGCCTTTGGGTGCCCTGTGGCATGCTTAGTGATGCACAAGACACCTGGCCGGTCATGTTAAGACGTGGCGTGACAGTTGTGTTAGCGGAGCATGGTTATATGTAATACGAAGGGGCTTAGGTTAAAAGGCTGCTAAACGCTGCTACCCATCACTAGTAACCGTGGGATGGTGAGAGCTAATTATGTGTGTTGGTTTCCTTGTACTTGGGTGCAGGTAAGCCATCAAAGCGAAGGATGGGAAAGGAGGTATTTATGGGTGTTGCTGCTGAAAATGAGCAATCCGTACATGATGCGGAGGATGAGGCCGATAAGACTTATATTCTGGGGGATGCTGGTGATGAGTTGCCCAGCGAAGCAGAGTATTCAGATGCCTCCCAAGAGATGCCTTTGGAGGTGCTGAAGGCTTGTTTGCATGGTGTTAACAGGGCAGTTGAGACTATCGCGGAGGCGATTGCTGCTGATCGAAAAAGTAGAGAGGACCCGGTACTCCGAGATCACAGTGGGGAATCAACTTTGGTGACATTTGTGAAACTTGACCCACCAACATTTTCCGGGGCTGGAAATGAAGATCCACAGCGATTTCTCGATGATGTGTGGAAATGTTGCCGAGTGATGGAATGCATTGATCATCGAGCAGTTGATCTTGCTGCTTTTCGGTTAAAGGGGGATGAAGCTAACAATTGGTATGTTGCCAAAATGAGGGAGAGGATGCCTGATGTTGTCCCGTGGACCTGGACTGAGTTCCGTGCCGCATTTCTTGAAAGATTCCTGCCTGAGAGTGTTAGGGATCAAGAAGCTGCAGAATTTGAACTCCTAAGGCAAGGGGACATGACAGTGGGAGAGTATGAGTCCAAGTTCACAAACCTGTCTAAGTATGCCTTGCATTTGACTCCAGATCAGCGGAGGAAGATCAAACGGTTCATTGGAGGACTGAAGGGTTATATTTATAACTCATTAGTGGCTATACCATTTAGCTCTTATGTTGAAGCAGTAGACAAAGCTCGGGCAATTGAGATGAAGACCCAAGCTAAAAGAGCTGAGGCAAGTGCCAAAAGAACAAGGCATGACAACACTCAAGGCCAACCAAGTTTTTCTGCTGGTGGTGGCCAATTCCGAGGACGTGGGAAAACAGGGTTGTGGGTTAACATACCTAGGGCCCGATTCAGAGGCAATTCTAGTTACAGTGCCTCAAGCTTTGGTGGGAGCTCGACGAGACCTATAGTCAGCCAGAACAGGGGTGCACAAAATGCGCAGGTGAAGCCCAACCTCGTATGTTTTATGTGCGGCCAGTTTCGTCATATGTCGCGGGAATGCCCAGTAGGGCAGAACATATGTTATTCGTGTGGGAAGCCAGGGCATAGAGTTCGGGAGTGTTCTGTTGGACAACCATCAATGGCGTCAAGTGTGGCTTCTCCACCACCTAGGCTACCACGGGCTGATAGCCAATCCTCTATCCATGGCAGAGGAGGTACTGGCCGTGAAGTCTTTGGTAGGGGCAGCAACTATCAACCGGGGCAGGGTCAGGCGCGAGTATTTTTCTTGACCCAGGAGGATGCTGGAGCCTCCAACACAGTTGTGACAGGTATCTTAAAAGTTAAATTATGTCCTGCCCTATGTTTAATTGATACGGGTGTACCCACTCCTTTGTTAATATTCATTTTGCGAAGTACTTTGAGGATGCACCTAGTGACTTGGGTAGCCCATTGGCCGTGTATACCCCACTTGATGAGCGGGTCTTTATGGACAAGGTATATCGGGAGTCCGATATTTGTGTGTTAGAACACCATTTACCAGCTGACTTGTTGTTGTTACCTAAGGCCGATTTTGATGTAATTTTGGGTACGGATTGGCTTTCTCGGCATGGTGAGCGGGTAGATTGTGCAAATAAGTTGGTGAAGTTTCAGCCCTCAGGGCAGGCAGAATTCATTTTCCAAGGAAAGTTTGTCTCTTCACAACCCCGAATAATTTCTGTAGTGAAGGTAACACGGGTGGCACGACATACAAATTGCTTATATTTGGCGTCGATGCAAAGTGTGGGTGAGTCAAAAATTTCCATTGATCAAGTACCATTTGTTAAAGAATTTGTTGATGTTTTTCCTAACGAGTTGCCGGGGTTACCACCGAAATGAGAAATTGAGTTTGGCATTGAGCTTGAGTCGGGGGCAGAACCCATATCAATTACACCTTATCGAATGGCTCCTACAGAATTGCGGGAATTGAAAACTCAGTTGCAGGACTTGTTGGACAAGGGATTTATCAGACCTAGTGTATCCCCGTAGGGAGCACCGGTTCTGTTTTTCAAGAAGAAAGATGGCTCAATGAGAATGTGTGTGGATTATCGGCAACTAAATAAGCTAACAATACGATACAAGTACCCTTTGCCTCGTATTGATGATTTGTTTGATCAGTTGCAAGGGGCAAGACACTTCTCGAAGATTGACTTGAGATCAGGTTACCATCAGTTAAAAATTAAGGAAGAGGATGTGAGGACAACAGCCTTTAGGACAAGGTATGGGCACTATGAATTTTTAGTAATGCCGTTCGGACTTACTAATGCACCTGCAGCTTTTATGGACTTAATGAACCGAGTGTTCAAGCAGTACCTTGACAAATTTGTGATTGTGTTCATTGATGATGTTCTGATTTATTCAAAGACTAAGGAGGAGCATGCAGAGCATTTAAGAATTGTGTTACAAATCCTATGAAATGAAAAAGCTATATGCTAAGTTTTCAAAATGTGAGTTCTGGTTGGAAAAAGTTTCATTCTTGGGTCATGTCATATCAGCTGAGGGTATTGAGGTAGACCCGCAGAAAGTGGAGGCAATTGATAAGTGGCCGAGGCCGACCAATGTGACGGAGGTGCGAAGCTTCCTTGGGCTGGCGGGATATTACCGACGGTTTGTTGAAGGCTTCTCCTTTATTGCTGCACCAGTGTGCGGACTAACTCAAAAGAAGAAACCATTTATTTGGTCTGACGCTTGTGAGGCCAGTTTCCAGGAGCTGAAACATAGGTTAACCTCAGCACCAATACTTGCTTTACCCAAAGAAGATGGTGTGTATATTGTGTACTGTGATCGAGAGTTGGTTTGGGCTGTGTCTTGATGCAGGATGGCAAAGTGATTGCCTATGCCTCTCGGAAACTCAAAGAGAATGAAGAGAATTACCCAGTGCATGACCTTGAGATGGCAGCAGTAGTCTTTGCATTGAAAATTTGGAGACATTATCTGTACGGGGAGCCTTGTGAAATTTACACGGATCATAAAAGCCTGAAATACATAATGGAACAGCGGGATTTGAATTTGAGGCAGCGTAGATGGGTTGAGTTACTCAAGGATTATGATTGTACCATTAAATAGCATCCAGGAAGAGCCAATGTTGTGGTTGATGCCCTTAGTCGGAAATCTATTGGCAGCTTGGCATATCTTGGTGTGGTCAGGAAACCTGCAGTTAGGGCTTGGCATCATTTGCTGGATCAGGGCTTGCATTGTGCCGTTGTCGCATCAGGGGCATTGTTAGCTCACTACCAGGTGCGTCCAATTTTGAATGACGAAATTGCAAGGGCTCTAAATGATGATGCTGAAACTAAATCGTGGAAAGAAAAAGTGAGACAAGGGGAACAAGCTGGGTTTGTGATTACTGATGATGGTATACTAAGGTTCGGTATAAGGATGTACGTTCCTGATGTCGGGGATCTCCGTAGCAAACTTCTAAAAGAAGCACACCAAACCCGATACACCTTACATCCAGGATCCACCAAAATGTACCATGATTTAAAAACACATTACTGGTGGAATAACATGAAGAGGAACGTGGCCGATTATGTCTCCAAATGCTTAATATGTCAGCAAGTAAAAGGAGAACATCAAAAACCACCGGGATTACTTCAGCCCTTATCAGTTCCAGAATGGAAGTGGGAAAGAATCACCATGGATTTTGTTAGCGGATTACCGCGGACTGCAGGTGGGTTTGATTCTATATGGGTGATTGTTGATCGATTGACCAAGTCTGCTCATTTTCTTCCAGTAAAGACTACCTATAATTTTGCAAAGCTAGCACAAGTATATGTTGATGAAATTGTGAGGCTACACGGTGTACCCGTTTCGATAGTATCTGATCGAGGCCCTCAATTTACATCAAGATTTTGGTGAAGCTTCCAACATGCTATGGGGACTCAGCTTGATTTGAGTACTGCATTCCACCCTCAAACAGATGGGCAAAGCGAACGGGTGATACAAATTCTAGAAGACATGCTGCGAGCTTGTGTGCTAAGTTACGGAGATGGTTGGAATAAATATTTGTCGTTGATTGAATTTGCCTACAACAATAGTTACCAATCAAGCATTGGTATGGCCCCATATGAACTACTGTATGGCCGCAGATGTAGAACTCCAATATGTTGGAATGAAGTGGGGGTCAGGAAATTATTAGGGCCTGAAATTGTTGAGGAAACGGCCGAGAAAGTAAGGGTGGCACGAGAGAACCTTGCCGCTGCCCAAAGTAGGCAGAAGTCCTATGCAGATAATAGGAGACGGGAATTGGAATTCTCAGTTGGGGACAAGGTATTTCTTAAGGTGTCGCCCACAAAAGGGGTACTACGGTTTGGAAGGAAAGGTAAACTAAGCCTACGCTATCTGGGTCCATTTGAAATACTGGAAAAAGTTGGACCAGTGCCGTACTATCTTTCATTGCCCCCGAATTTATCATATTCACCCGGTGTTTCATGTATCATTGTTAAGGAAATATTTGCCAGATCCCTCACATGTTTTAGCACCGCAAAGAGATTCAATTAGGAGAGGAACTCACTTATAGGGCGCAACCAGTAGAAATAATAGACAGGGAGGTGTACAAACATCGTAACAAAGAGATTGCCTTTGTGAAAGTTTTATGGGAAGACGCCTCTGGACAGGAGGTTACTTGGGAGTCTGAAAAAGAAATGCTGAACAAGTATCAACATCTATTTTCAGGTAAATTCGAGGAGGAATTTTAAATAAGGGGGAGATGATGTGACAACCCATGTAATTGATGCACTATGTGTTTACTTGATGAGGAATGGTGCTGGGATAGGAGCTGGTGCAATTGGCCAGCAATTGATTGAGTGGGCTAGCTGTTGGCTTCGGTTGACTAGCATTTGACTAGGATAAATTAATTAGCGGGTGATTAGTCCTAATCGTGGATTAGTGTGTGTGATCAGTTATTGGGAAACTAATTGAGGACTAAGTGTGGGCTGAGTTGGGGCGAGCTGGGTTGGCTCTATTGGTTTAAAAATAAGCATGAGGTGGAGAGGTGCTAAGGCTTGGTGGCAGATTTTGGGAGCAAAGCCCCCAAGTGGCTGCTTAGTCACCTGCTTGCTTTAGCCTAATCTGCCCAAGCCAGCCCCTCAATCCCTCATTTCTGCCAAAACGTGAAGAGAGCTCAAGAGAGAAGGACTCAGCCTTTCTCAAGATTTCCCAAGACACTCTCACACAAAAGAAGGTGGGGTAAGTAGCTGGGTTAAGATTCATGCTTGATTTGGCGCCAATAGGCATGTCTGGTGTGTTGTTGGCTTAGACAGTGAGTAAGCTTCGTTTGGTGGGAGTTCTGAGGCTTTGTTATTGAGTGATTGCTATGTGGGAAGGCTTTGGCTGAGGTCTGGGCGTTGTTTGGTTGAATTGATGCACAATTGGTGCCGCTGGAGGCCAATTGGTGCGCTGGGTGCGCCTAGTTGTCCTTACAGGAGGCTAATTGCACTTTCCAGTGCCTAGTAGGCTTGGATAGGGCAACCTGTTGGGGTGTAGGTCTAACAAGCGCCCAAATACTTGTGCTAATGCACCTGGTTAGGGCAAATGACTAGAGTTGATGCGCCAATGCAAGCATTGGTGCTAACCGATTGGTCTAGCTTGGCTAGTTGGTGTGTAGGCTAACTTATATGAGTTCTTATTTGATGCTTTGTGTTGTTGTGCTTTCTATTGATGGTTGGTTGTGTGTGGCAGGTGCTAGAAACCCAGGAGCACCAAAGGAAGGGGAAGGGCCTAGTGAGGCCTAAGTCTGTGTAAGTTTGGTTGTCACATATGTGGTGGTTGATGATACTTGCTTGCTGATTAATAGCTCCAATACGCTGATTGAAGGCACCAATGGTGCAAATTGATGAAAGATGATATGCCTTGGCTTGTTGACGAGTCTGATATTCGGGCTGTGCATTTCATGCATAACACTTGCATCATGGCACATGCATAAGATGGTATTGATGATGAACCTCGCAGTGCCCCTAGGCTGCCTGGTTACATGAGATGATGGTGGTGTTGTGCTAGGCGCCGTGTCTAGTTTGGTAGCAAGTCACGAGCACTTCCCGTGGCTGTGGGCTAAGGAGTAACATTGTTGGCAGGACTACCTGACCATGCAGGTAGGCCTAGTGTGAAACGACCATGTCCCAATTTATAAATATGAGTTACAAATTGATTATAGATTGACCAAATTGCCCTTATCATTCCCGGGACACCCGTATCCCAAATTATTCATTAAAGAATATACATCATGTGAAGTGACCAAAATGCCCTTCTACCTGGGATACAATATCAACAACAAAATCAATGAACATTTATACAACAAATTACACAACAACGAGTATGCAGCGGAAGACTATACGTAAAATAACATGTATGCAGTGAACTCTATGGATCCGTCCCGAGGAGAGGAAAGCACCGCCACCTGCTGAAATACACCACTGCTCAATGAGCAGTTAACCTGAAACAGACTGTGAGGGGGTGAGACCAACCACTGTCTCACCGCAGACAACTAAACCAATAATATACAAAACAAATCAACTACAAGTACACCGGCATCAAACAACAACAACCTCAAAACACAAAGCATGACAACATCAGACTACTTACCATCACTTGTCATTACTTATATTATTATTATCTTGGTTATTAAGGTTAAGTACTTTATTAGGGCCCTCTACTGTGTGCGTCGAGCTCGGTCCCGTCTGATCAGACAACCAGGCACGAAGCCCAAATAAACCAGGCACGAAGCCCAAATAAACCAGGCACGAAGCCCAACATATCCATAGAGAGAGAGAGCGAGACAGAGAGAAAGAGGGAGGTAGAAAGGGGGAGGTAGAAAGGGGAAGGTAGAAGGAGGGTGGTAGAACCGGCCATCACAGGCCCACATGCTAACCCGCATGCCATCCCGAGGGGTATTACTTCCCGCTCGAACCAACCGGTCAACAGCCCCACAGTAGACTTAATTATAATTCGTTATTCACATTTATCCCTTAAGAGTTGTACCATACGTTATCTCAATCAGGGTTGTGTGGATTTAACAACTTAAACTCAAGTCCGGGCCTCCAGCCCACAATCCACCACACAAACCACAAAACCATACATCACGTTATTTAACACACAAAACAACTCATGCACGACAGGCATAATATATCACACTGGTACACAGTTCACAAATCATGCATACAACATCAGAGATATCACCAACACAGTACACTCGCAGATAGCCACATCAGCACATCAAACAAGCACGCATACAACATTCGAGACCAACAATTAATACCACTTTATATATATCAAGACAGTTAACCGAGCATTGTAGGCAGTAATGCATACAAAGGTTTATAAGTCCTCACCTTGGCCATAATAATTGTCTCGAAAGCCGAAGCCTCGTTTCGCCTCAACAACCTCATGTCCATAACCTCCTACGAACATATACCTCATATAAGAAGTTTATTCATGACAATTGAGCAAATGCATATTAATAACATGACCTCGAGTCAAACCCGTGACACTAAGCCCGTTACTAAGATCAGGGTCTAAATCCAAACAACTCAAATCCCAAGTTCCGTACTTAACTCTGATTGTAGTCAATTGGCCTAGAGTGTATTATCCCAAATCTCCAAAATACAACATTGGGCCTAAAGCACATTCGCCAAAACCATTGGGCCTAAAACCCATTTAAATTAGTTACATTTTATTGGGCCTAAAGCCCATCCTAATTACAAGCCATTGGGCCTAAAGCCCACTTCATTAGTCATTTATGAATTCCCGGCCTAAAACTCAATCTAAGCCCAATTACAATTTCCCGGGCCCAAAGCCCACTTCCTTAAGTCCTTATTAAGTCAATTATATGATTGGGCTCACAGCCCGTTACTTAAGTCCAAAGTTAATCCGATGTCCAAAGATTCCCGGCCTAAGGTTCTACCCGTGTCGGTATTTACCGGCCTAAGGTTCTACCCGTCACGGTTTCCACTATCACAATTAAATACATAACCCAATTCCGAATTATAGTACATGCCATCAATGTATACAAACTACACATTAAAGTATACCGTTAAGTGCCGGAAATAACACCCGAGTCTTCGCCGGAAAAATTCCCGAGCCTCGCCGGAAAATTCTCGAGCCTCGCCGGGAAATTCCCGAGCCTTCGCCGGATTCCGGTGAACTCGCCGGAAAACACCAACAACCACAAGAATCTGGCTCGGCAAATCTGCCATTAACCAAACAGCCAAAACCATTCACTTCCAACTCAAATACAATCGACAACAATAATGAATTAACCCAAACGACGACATCAACAATTAGCTAGGTGAGGGCCTTACCCGGAACAACAATCGCTTCTTCCCGGAATTCCGTCCAGCCGATCCGAAGCCTCAATCCCCTGCTGGAACTGGAAACAAAACCCGAGCACGTCCAACACCGTCGCCGGTAAGAACACCGTCCGCAGCCCCTCACTGCCCGACACGCACACACACAACCACGCACCACCACAGCCGCACCAACAACACCGTACACGCCCACGCCAGCCACCAAAAGCCACGAACCCACCGTCGTCCGACCACCCCAAGGCCAATAACAAACAGACCACAAAAAGAACCATCACACGAAGAACCCAAGAAGGTAAACGAGAAACGAAAAGGAAAGGGATTAGCCTTACCAGTACGCGAGAGAGAGACCACAGGAATCCTCCCGTTCCGTCTCCGGTCAGCCGGCCTCGGCCCTTGCAATTCAATCGACGGCGGCGGCGGCGGCTAACGAAGGAGGAAGAAGGAGTGTTGGTGTGTAGACGAAAACAAACGAGAAAGGGAGGAAGAGAGGGGAAGGGGAGAAGGAAGCGAGAGGAAGGAAGATGGGAAGAGAAGGGAGAGAGGAAAGAAAGAACGAAAGAGAAGGAAGGTAGGAGGAGGGGGCGCCGTCGGGGAGAAAGAAGGAAGAAGGAAGAAAAGAAAAAGAAAAGTGAGAAAGAAGAGAAAAGGGGGAAGAGCCTTTTAGGGTTGGCCGGCTCAGCCCCGAAACGACGTCGTTTCGGGCTGAGGCGCGGTCAACCCACCCCAGTCAACGCGCGCGCAGTTGGGTTTTTGTTTTTTTTTTTTTAAACTCCAAAACGACGTAGTTTCGATAGACCCCATATTAAACTCCGCGTTTCACCCCGATTTTGAATCCGTTCTCCACGGGACCCGAGCCATGAACAATACCAACTTAAAATTGACGTTTCCAAGGCATTGTAAACAATTTCCTCGACCAAAACTCGAAAATACCTCAAGGGTAAAATTGGAATAAAATTTTCGAAAATTCCGAAAAATCAAATTATGAAAATTCGGGGCGTTACAGTTCTACCCCACTTAACAAAATTTCGTCCTCGAAATTGCAAGATAAATCAAGCAACCAAGTGCTAAGCTGACACAAACAAGTGTCACCCGGTATCAAAATACTGTCGGCCAAACCACCAAGTAGAACCATCATGTCCATCATATTCATTCCAAGCAAGAACTCCAATATACCCAGTCAATCATCGACTTAGTCTAACATGATCAATAACGCACCAGATCAAAACAGTAACCCAAGAATCTTATCCAATCATAATCAACTTTATTAACACCAGAATCCATAACGTTTCATTTATCATCAATCAATCAACAATACCCAATCTTATAATCCACTAAGCACATCCGGAAATAACAGACTCTCAAATTATTACCTACGTGACAAGATCATCGCTCCCAATGTGAATACCTCAAAACCAAAAATCCATAATCTATCTCATATTCAGAACCTCGAGTATTTCCTTTATCACACACCAATTCAACCAAAATCGTACATAACCTTGACCAAACCTTAGGCACTAGAAACCGAACATTACCGAAAACTCATACTTATGATTCTATACCCTGGATTCCTTAAGATCTAAACATCCCTACATACTCATATTCATGAATCTATCCCTCGAACCATAACCACCACGATCATCATAATGATTTTGATAAAGAACCTAAAACATCAATGTATATCTCATGACGTAACTTAACAAACTAGCAACTAAATCACAGTACTCGAGATCACCTCAAAAGAATCAAAACTCAATATGAACATACCACCATCATCCTACTTCCAACACATGGACTATAACCTCAACAGAAATTCATGGTCAAACCTTTTTATCGCAATCACCCTAATATCTCAAATCTCACCAAGGTTAATTACCTCAAGTATCATTAAAAGTATTTCCCCAAATACACCATTAGATCAATCAAAAAATTAGTTCAAGAAATCATCTCGCACTCCGAACAAGATCTAGCCATAAAATAATTCCACAAGTAACTACAATTCCTCACGTTTAGATAATCAAACCACGAATAACTTGATCACCAAGATCACAAGAATCAAATCTACATGTATTACATAAGATCATCTCCTAACAGACTTAACACCAGAAAACAAATTGATGGTTCTTATTTGTATTGGCCAGTTCGTCATAGACAAGGAACATAAACCAAGATTCAAGAGTCTACACCGACTCTAATAGATCAGTGGATAAACCACAAAATAAACTTTACTACAGCCTAAGCTGTAAAGGTAAGCATATCATTTACACAATAATACCGGGTCACTCCGACCCTCAGCAGGTGCGTGTCCTCCACCAGATCCATAGTACGACTCACTATATGAATGCATATGACTATGCAACAGACAACACAGAAAGGAGCAGACTCATGCATATAAGAGCACAAAACGTATTTGAAACGCCCGTGTCCCAATTTATTAATATAAGTTATAAATTAATTATGGATTGACCAAAATGCTCTTATCATTCCCGGGACACCCGTATCCCAAAGTATCCATTAAAGGATTGTATAACATGTGAAGAGACCAAGATGCCCTTCTACCCGGGATACAACATCAACAAAATAATCTATGAACAATTATACAACAAATTACACAATATCGAGTATGCAGCGGAAGACTATACAAATGATAACAAGTATGCATTGAACCCTATGGATCCGACCCGAGGAGAGGAAAGCACCGCCACCTGCTGATATGCACCTCTGATCAACGATCAGCTAACCTGTGTAAAACTGTGAGGGGGTGAGACCAACCACTGTCTCACCGTAGACAAATAAACCAATAATATACAAAACAAATCAACTACAAATACACCGGCAATGGCAACAGCAACACAGAGCACAACAATTCACAAAACATAACGCCAGACATCACCAGACTTCAACTATCACTATCATTACTTATATTATCATCTTTGTTATTAAGGTTAAGTATTTTATTTAGGGCCCTCTACTGTGTGCGTCGAGCTCGGTCCCGTCTGATCAGACAACCAGGCACGAAGCCCAAATAACCAGGCACGAAGCCCAAATAAACCAGGCACGAAGCCCAACATATCCATAGAGAGAGAGAGACAGAGAGAAAGAGGGAGGTAGAAAGGGGGAGGTAGAAGGAGGGAGGTAGAACCGGCCATCACAGGCCCACATGCAAACCCGCATGCCATCCCGAGGGGTATTACTTCCCGCTCGAACCAACCGGTCAACAGCCCCACAGTAGACTTATTATTGTATGTTATTCAATTACGCTTAAGGAGTTGTACCATACGTTATGATTCAACAGTGTTGTGTGGAATTTAATATCTTATTTTCAAGTCCGGGCCTCCAGCCCACAGTCCACCACACAAACACAAAACCATAAATCATGTTATTTAGCATAACAAACAAACATGCTCAACTGGCATATCATATTACACCGGCACACAATTCACTTAATCAGGCATACCGCATCAAAGATATCATCAATATATACACTTGCAATTAACAACATCAGCACATCAGGCAAGCATGCATACAGCATTCAAGACCAACAATTAACACCACTTTATATACCAAGACAATTAACCGAGCATTGTAGGCAGTAATGCATACAAAGGTTTATAAGTCCTCACCTGGATCATATAAACATCTTGAAAGATAAATCCATCCCCTACCTCGACATTACCGGGTTCCTATAATTATAACCCAAACACAATTACACAACAAATCACGAGGTAAAGAGATGCATGCTATACACTAGCTAACTTAATTTTGTGATAACAATCCTTAACCTCACGTGGATATATACAGACCAGGGTCCAAGCTTGAGTCCGGATCCCCGCAGCACCTAATTCACAAGAGAAACGTAGCCACTAAGTCCAAAGAGTATTTAACAATCAACCGAACGAGCTACGAAACTGACCAGCCTCTAATCACTGCCTAATAACTCCCAATTAATTCCGAATCTGAAACTATCATCAACACGGAACTTAAAGTAGACATTCTAAGCTTTCCAACCATATAAAATTCACTGTCATAGGATCTAGGAATAATTAACTATGAATTTTCTAAGACAGTCCAGAAAACTGTAATTTCCTGCACAACAGTCCACTTGTGCGATTTTTAATATATTCCACAAAACTCCTTTTCTAATGAAACCAATTGCAAACGTTTCCTATGTGTGTCGATTTTATAGGATAAAAGTTTGAAACCCTAATTCAAAGCCAAACCTTGACCTAAATAAGGAAATCCAAGGGCTGCCAGAAACTAAAGTTGTAAAAGAAGTTTGTTATTCAAACTAAGATAAATACACATGATTATTCTAACTAATCATCCTAAAAGAGAGACCTAAAATAAAATGAGGTAAATATTTATTTGATTCAAATCTCAAGCCTTAAATCGAAATTTGTTTAACAAGCGCAACAGATGAATTGAAAGAAATTAAATATGAACGGTAAATCATATAAAGGGTTGGGTAGAATAAAACTTACTCCACGATATCTTTGCTAAGGGGAGGCCAAAATCGATTGTGGCGGATGGTGAGAACAAAATAGTTTTTTTTTTTTTTGTTTTCTTGACAGATGCAACAACACGAAGAAAACCAATAGGGTTTAGTTGTTATGAAAAAGTAGTATATATATATGTTAGTTACAACCGACAACAAAGGGAAGAATAAAAACTATTGTATCCATATATATATATATATATATATATATATATATATATATATATATATATATATATATTTTTAATTTCACTTGGACTTAAAAACTTATGTGGGCATTTAATAATATAATAATATGGGCTTAAGGAAAAATCTATTTGACTAATATTTTTTTTTTTTTACCGGGTATTACATTCTTCCCCTGTTAGAAAAAATCCGGTCCCCGAATTTAATGCTAACCTTCTTGGTTGAAAAGATGAGAGTAAAATTCTAATTTATAAGAATATGGTTTGTGGTCAAATAGCAAACAAAAGCACATAGAGAAAAGTTACTAAAGCCTAGACATAATACTAAGAAACCTATATTCAAGATAAAAGTCTGACGGATACAAGAACTTATGAACTCGGCTGATTCTATGACGATAGCAACATAGCATTCTAAAAATTCCGTAAAAATCAATTAACGAAAATCGGGGCGTTACAGTTCTACCCCACTTAACAAAATTTCGTCCTCGAAATTTACAGAACAAGTCAAGCAGCCAAGTGCTTAACTGACACAAACAGTGTCATCCGGTATCAAAATACCGTTGGCCAAAACCACCAAGTAGAACCATCATGTCCATCAATCATACTTTCAAGTAAGAACTCCAATATACCAAGTCAATCATTGACCTAGCCCAACATGATTAATGAAGCATGAGATCAAGCTCTAACCAAAGAATCTTATCCAATCACAATCAACATTATTAATACCAGAATCCATAACGTTTCATCTATCATCAATCAACCCAAGACATATCCAATCTTTTAATCCATTACACATATCCTCTAACACAGAACTTCAAGTTGTTACCTAAGTAACAAGATCATCACTCCCATTGTGAATACCTCAAGACCAAAAATCCATAATCTATCACATGTTTCGAACCTCAAGTATTTCCTTTATCACACACCAATTCAGCCAAAATCGTATATAACCTTGATCAAACCTTAGGCACTAGAAACCGATCATTACCGAAAAATCATACTTATAACTCTATACCTTGGATTCCTTAAGACCTAAACATCCCTACATACTCATATTCATGAATCTATCTCTCGAACCATAACCACCACGATCATCATAATGATTTTGATAAAGGACCTAAAACATCAATGTATATCTCATGACGTAACTTAACAAACTAGCAACTATATTACTGTACTCGAAATCACCTCAAAAGAATCAAAACTCAATATGAACATACCACCATTATCCTACTTCCAACACATGGACTATAACCTCAACAGAAATTCATGATCAAAACCTTTTTACCACAATCACCATTAATATCCCCAAACTCATCAAAGTTAAGCACCTCAAGTATCACTAAAAGATTTTTCCCCCAAATATACCATTAGATCAACCTCAATTTAATTTCAAAAGTTATCAGCTCGAACCCCGAACAAGAATCAATCCACATAGAAAATTCATAAGCAAATTCAATTCCTCAAGCTCATCGAATCAAACCACAAAAAACACGATCACCAAGATCACGAGAATCATATCCACAAGCATCATATCAGATCATTTCTTAATAGATGTAAACATCAAAATAAAACCGATGGTTCTTACTTGCATTGGCCAGTTCGTCACAGACAAGGAACATAAACCAGGAATCAAGAGTCTACACCGACTCTAATAGATCAGTGGATAAACCACAAAATAAACTTTACTACAGCCTAAGCCGAAAGAGCAAACATGTCATTCAACAACAATTCCGGGTCACTCCGACCCTCAGCAGGTGCGTGTCCTCCACCGGATCCATAGTACGACTCACTATATGAATGCATCTGACAATGCAACAAACGACTCAAACAGGAGCAGACTTATGCACACAAGATCACAAAAGCAATCATAATATCCCCAAGGATCTACAGGCGGCTCCGCTACCAACTGAAACGCCCGTGTCCCAATTTATTAATATAAGTTATAAATTAATTATGGATTGACCAAAATGCTCTTATCATTCCCGGGACACCCGTATCCCAAAGTATCCATTAAAGGATTGTATAACATGTGAAGAGACCAAGATGCCCTTCTACCCGGGATACAACATCAACAAAATAATCTATGAACAATTATACAACAAATTACACAACATCGAGTATGCAGCGGAAGACTATACAAATGATAACAAGTATGCATTGAACCCTATGGATCCGACCCGAGGAGAGGAAAGCACCGCCACCTGCTGATATGCACCTCTGATCAACGATCAGCTAACCTGTGTAAAACTGTGAGGGGGTGAGACCAACCACTGTCTCACCGCAGACAAATAAACCAATAATATACAAAACAAA